>JASDQU010736489.1:41571-67405 GCA_032191745.1 Picea mariana
GACAATCTATGGTATGAAACTCAATATAATTACATAGTCCTAGGTGCCCATTGTTGCATCTAGCCCACAGTCCCTCATTCCCCCATGCACTTGTCACACCCAAGGAAGTGTTCCCCTTCTATGCCCAATGGTCCTTCGGCTGCCCCACTTCCCTTCCTAGGGTTACCATCAACATGCCAGACATGAAGTCTCTAAGCCTTGCAACTAATGCTCAACACAATAGGGAACAAATCTTAGTGAAAATCTCGCCTGGAGAGTATGCCCATGGTTTGACAACCACTACACAACAACCAGTCTCTCACACAGAGAGACTGCTCACGGTCTGTCCACTCGTTTCTTCGAAAGTGAAACTATGGATGTATCCCCACAACTCCTTACAAACTTCTCTATGCATATAAGGTAATAATCAAATTTTCCATATTGTCTGGGCCCCTTCTGCACAGGAGATCCTCCAACATGAATTCCTTCCCCAAATCCCCCCTGGATCATCTCCCATGCAATAATTCCCAAAATATACCAAGGCCAACAATATATATTACATGACTTCCTCTTGACACTTTTCACCTTCAAAAGTATCTTTAAGCCACTTAGTGACCCGTTCCCTACTCTTAGGAACTTAGGATAAAATAATATATATCTGGCATTATCCCTCTGTAAATTTTCGGAAAGAAAATCAAACATTCAAGCAATCATGCAGGGAGTATTGGTATGGAAAACTAGAATCCCTACAAACTCAAAAAAAAGGTAATAAAACCAATTCTAAAATACCCAAAAAGTATCCCTAGAAAACCCTAGAGATTCCCCAGTACGGTCGCCAATTCTGTTGTGGGTGGGAAATCCCTCTACAGACTAGCATTAAGGGTTCTGTAATGCATGCAAAAATGACCTAAAGTCTCCTACTTTTTACCTTCATCCCAATCATAAACCCCATTATTCATAAGTAAATACAAGGATAAAATGATCAATTCACTATACCTTGACTTCCACGTTTGATGTAGATCCTTTCACTTTCGGTTGCTCCTTGAATGCAAGTTTCCTTCCAAAGCTGACCTACATTCACAAACATACAAACAAAGAAGTCCAAGCATGCATTTGATCTATGAACTAATGGGTTAGAGATTCTATCAAAATATAATAAAGATTACACATTAAACACCTCATATGGTGGGACGGGAAAAGTACTTCTTTTATTAATCTCACAAGAATACCTTACAATAGTGAGATCGACCACTGCTCCTCGAATCTGGTCCTGGGATCCTCTTCAATTGTACTCCAATTGCTTTCATATATGCTTCTCTTCACACAATGGTTGCAAAAGGTTGGGACAAGGGGAATGCAAAATCGGGTAGAGTTTCTTTACTCTTATTTTTCTCTACCCAGATGGGACCCCTACCCCTTATTTTATAGGCTAGAAAGGGCTAGGTATTTGGTTGAATGACCAGTTATGGGTAGTCAAACGATTTAGGTAACTTACCCAAAACTGTGAGTTCCATCTGCAAATTTCCATTTTTTGTTCTTTTGTAGGTATACACAGGCTGTAGTGGGTCAACTAATATATACACACATGCAGTAGTGGAGTAGGGCACATATGCCTTTAAAAAGGGTGTTTTTAAGAAGTTGTTTCAATAGTGGCTTGGAAAAATATGTAACATGAGATGGCCTGATGCCAGGTAAGCATATCTGGTGCAAATTAGGGTTATAACAGATGCCCCCTAATGTGAGAGGTTAGAATAGCATCTGATGGCCGAAACACATTATCAATATTCACCAATCATACGAAACAAGTGAGCATAGGGACCCGAGTTCGGGAGGTGCCATCTACAAAATAACAATTGTCTCACCAAGGCGGGCATACCCATGCTCGGGATGAAATAAAATCATGGTTGCCAATCAAATACACTACAGATCCATGTCATATAACTATATAAAGTGTAGCCGCGAGCAATACACAACGGATCTACATATCGAAATAAAAAAGATACACATGCATAGTATCCATCTTCTAGAAGCTGATAAGGCCTAATGGCTGGAGATGAGGTCTTTAGAGCTTGAGCAACAACTTCAAAATCTTCACAACTCAGGTAGGAGTGTAATATGAGTGTACGACTTCACTATCTAAAGGTCTTCGACGACTTGTTGGGAATGGAATAGAGGATCTTGATGATCAGACTGAGGGCTTCATTGATTTTGAGCAAAGACTTGATTAGGCTTTCAGGATGGCCGGGAATGAGGGCAAGAGACAAACTACATAAGGGCTAACTCAAGCTTGGTAAAAATTTTCCTTGGACAATAACACGACAAATGATGAGACTCAAGCATCATGGAATTGACATAAGTTCACGATGCAGGAGGCAACGCAAACTCTCCAAATGTTTGGAAGAATAGCCAAACGGAGGAGGACATGGATCTATGTAGCGAGAACAACTTCCTATGGTCATATTATATCCCAGAGCTTGATGAACAAACAAAAGGATGTGCTTTGTCCAAGGGCGACTCATTGTGCTGCCAACAAAAGAAAATACTTTTCCCTTCCTCTTTTTGGGGTATATTTGATTTTTTTTGTCTTTTTCAATAATTTTGGAAAAAAGAATAAAAGAATGCTACGTTACAAAGGAGGAACGAGTGTCACAAACATACTAGTTCTAGGCTCAAGGACTAGACTGATGTTCAGAGCAAGTACACTCAGAAAAATCCCTCCAGGGGTCAAGGTGTCAAGACACAAAGGCAAAGTGCTACAAGGCTTGCATTATAAGACATGATTTAGATGGTTTAGTTGAGAGCAACATGGAGCCAACATTAGGCCAAAGACACAGGAATGAAAATATGGTTAACAAGACACAATGATAACATCCATCGATGTAAGTTTAGTGAGCCCAGAGAAGGTAAGATCGACTTTTTTTCATTTTTAGAGAGTCTGAAAAAATGTAAAATGAAACTCCACTGGGGTACCTTTTTTGAAGGTAGTCTAGTCGGCTCGAAAAAGGGGTAAACTAGCATTGAAAAGACGTCTATTCAAAACCATTTTAATGAGTGTGACAAAGACAAGATCACTCGACAATATTTTCAATTTTAAGGAGTCTAAAAAGAGATTAACTATGGACTCCATATGGGATGTTCTTCTGGACCGTTTTAACCAGTGTGAAGAAACACGGTCACTTGACCATCTTTTCAATTTTAGGGAGTCTGAAAAGGGCTTAACTATGGACTCCGTGCGGGTATCTTTTTCATAGGTCTAGTCCCTCATGCCTGAAAAATGATTAAAATTATACCCGAAAATACTCTTCTAGAGATCCGAGGCCCCTAGAGTATACCTTTGTTCGTACAGTTGACCATCTAGACCATAAAAGAGGTAAATTACACCGGCGGACAGACGTGACTTCAAATTTCAGTTTAGTGAGCATGAAAGGCCACAAGATCGCTCAGCAATATTTTCATGTTTAGAGGGTTTGAAAAGGGCTTAAAAGAAGACTTGTTGTGTTTTGGGATTCCCGAGGGTGAGGTCAAGAGTGATAAAGAATCATGCAAATGAGGCTCAAACTCGTGATCAGGAAAAAAATAGTAAGGACTCCCAAGCCTATAGTCGTTAGTGACAGCATGGACACCAAAATGCAACCAGAATCTACCTAGGGAATCCATGTTAAGGTAGGATTTACCACTAAATTACGACACTTCTAAAGCAACAATGAGGGTTCCGTGTCACAACTTGGTGGGGTCGATTCTATGGAAAAGCGGAAAATACAACAAGATGCAAGAAGTGGAGGTGGAATCCTAACTTAAATGAAATGAGTTAGAAAAATGACTTTTTACCAAAGGACCTTTAAAAAGACCTAAATCTCCAAAAAATTTCCCAATACCCAAAGTAACACTTATCGTAACAATCCATAGAAAACTCCTGAACCATACTAAATGATTTTCAATTTAGAAAAAATGACAAAAAGGTCCAAAAAATGACAAAAAGAGGCCAAAAAGTCTATAAATAGGAGTTAGCAGCTCATTATCACCATTGTTAATTGAGAAATTGACTGTGGAGCCAAAAACACCCCTTTGTTAAAAGAGTTGATTCCGAGAGCTTCGGTGGACGGAACGAGTTTTCGATTGGACCAAGTAAGTACATACTAATTCCCCTTGCATCTCCATTCTTTATTTAAGCATTTCTTTTTGTTTTTTGGGGGGGCGCTGACCTTAAAAATGGTCGGCCCTACGCATATGTGGGCTGTCCTAGGATAGCTAGCGTATGCCCGCATGCAGAGAAAATACTGCATGCGAGCATACACGACTATCTACATTACAGCCTGCGTATACCCTCCCACATAGGAAAAAAATTAAAAAATGCGAGGGCTAATCCCTCCTGAATTTGTCAATTGTAGGATGTATGTTCACTGGAGGGAAAGAGAGCATGAGGACTTTGATTCTGTGGTATTAGATGAACCTGATGCTGTAGTTGCATTAACTCAATGTGGCTTATTTAAGTTCTTCGAGAGTGGATTTATGCGAGAACAACCTAGGTTGCTGAATGCCTTGATAGATTACTGGCACCCAGATGTAGAGGCATTCATGCTTGAGGGGAAATCGTTGACTCCAATGACTGAAGATATCTACTTTCTAAATGGCCTCTCAAGAAGAGGGGAACTAGTCAACCTTCGCACTTTTCCCTCCAGGCCTCACAACATAGCGGAGTTGATTAACCTCCATTGCGAGGCTGGTACTGACATGGTGGGAACCCAGGTACCGGTTCATAAGATCAACAACCTAATGCTGAAAGCTATAGTTCTACTTATTGGGCGGATCACTGGATTCACAGCTTTACACCAGGCTTCCCAGGCGCACATGAATTGTGTGGTCCAGTGCTCAAATGCACAAATTTTTGATTGGAGCATGAAAAGGCAGTTGACAGAGTGTCAGATGTAGAGGCACACAAACTTTGGGTTTGGTAATATCCTTTGTGATTTCTTCTTTGAGAGGGTACCTAGTTTGAGTCCGAGGGAGATTGTATGAGGGCATGTAGCCTTTTCTCTAGCAGTGAACAGATGGGCGGCTTTGTTGCTGCGACAGGGGGGAGGGAGGACTATTGAGGCCTTTGATGACAAGTTTTTTGATTGGTGGTCTCGACATATTTCGGTGATAGAGGACTATCCCTATGCTAGAATTGACTTTTCTAGGGACCTTGACATGGGGTACCTCCCGGAGTGGTATGAGGAGAGCTAGGTAAGTTTTCTTTTCAAAGTTATTTAATTTTTATGTCGTTTTTGTATATATCATTTTTATTTTGTATACTAGAGTATCTAACAGATATATGTCTATTGTGTGTAGATGTGGGACCAGTGCGTCCAACAGATTTTGCGAGGACCAGGCGATGTCCTCGACCAAAGGCCGCACCAACCGCAGCCGACGGACCAGCAGCAGTAGGGGAACCTCCAACCGATGAGGCTGAGAGAGTTTTGAGATGGGTAGAGAGGAACTTTACCTCACTCACTTGCATAGTCCCCATGGTAGAGATTGAGGATCTGCTGCCATCTATGCAACCTCATGTAGTGGGGGCACCATGGACGTGGGTCCAGATTTTTCGGCGTTTGGAAAATGTCGTTGATCATTATAACAGGGCCAACATGCCCCATCCTTAGTTAGGATGGACTGCTTATGTGCCGAGGGCACTACTTGTATATTTTTGAGGGCATAAGCCCCGTGACTCTTTACTGGACGTATTTTTGAGGCAGTTGCACACACCCATGTACTTTGATATTTTTTATATTATGTATGGATTTTTATGTCTTTTTATGTATTATGAATTACATCTACTTTACATGTGTGTGTGTATATTTTTCTTTATATGTGTGTAATATGCCAATCTAATACATGATTAGCTAGTGCGTCTGTAACTTGATTCAATCTCCTAGGAACATGAATATATGTAATGTAATTAAACTTCGTTCTAAGAGACATACCCTAAGAAATCGTCGGTGTAGAGTAGGATCGTAAACGCGGTAAACTCCATTTAATTGAGACACAACCAACTGAGCATCTAAATATACCCGTAGGCGAGAGATACCCTGTGACAAAGTGTCACAAAGCAACTCTAAAACTACACTGTATTCGGTGACATTGTTTGTGGTGTCACCTAAACAGATACCTCCTGAAGATAACAACTATCCTTGAGGTGTGAAAATTACCGAATCCACGGAAGCAAGCCTCTGAGTGTGCCATCTAGCACCATCTGCAAACCCAACGAACACCTTTGATTCACTTGACATTTGCCACAGTGAAAAATATGACATCAAAAACCACATGTCCACCAAACCAAAAAGACAAAAACTAAAAAACACAAATTTACACGAACTATACATATGTTACAAAAAGTTTACCCAAGGTGACCCATCTATGAGTAATACTTCTTAAGGTAGAGCCCATTTCTAGGCTCCACCAAAGCATTTCCCTCAAAGTCTACCAGACGATAAGATCCTTTTTTTTAAAACCTCTTTTACGATGAAAGGTCCAAACCACATGGGTTTGAACTTGCTTGCCCCTAGGGGGTCCTTATCTTGGTCATAGACCAGGACAAGGTCGCCTTCAGAGAAAATTCGAGGACGAACGTACTGATCATACTGACACTTGAATTTTTGTTTGTGAGCCTCGTTGGCCAAGGCTACATCATGACGCTATTCATTGAGCTGCTCGAGGTATAATAAACGTTCTTCAAGCAGTGAAGTGTCTGGCAATAACTGTATTGCCAACTTTAGAGACGGGATTTGTCACTCTATAGGAAAGACTGCTTCCATCCCATAAACGATTTGAAACGATGAGAAACTGGTTGCAGTCTTAACAGACGTTCGGTAGGCCTGTAATGCCGAGTACAACATCAAATGCCAATTAGACTTGGCCGAATTGATCGTTCGCTGTAGAATGGTTTTAAGAGATTTATTTATAGCTTCCACCTAACCATTCGCTTGTGGGTAGTAGGGTGACAAATGTTCTTTCCTCAACCCCATCTTTGATGTTAACTCAGTCATCATTGTGTTTTGAAAGTGACTGCCATGGTAAGTGACAATCTCTCTCGGGACGCCGAACCTTGCTATAATCTGGTTAAACAAAAAGAGAGCGAAAGTCTCGCCATCATCCTTGAATGTTGGCATAGATTCAACCCACTTGGTGAAGTAGTCTATTGCTACGATTATATAACGGTGCCCCCTTGCTGAAGGAGGGTTGCATGTAGTGTAATCAATCCCCCACTTGGTGAAGGGACGAACGGTGATGACGGGAAACATGGGAGTGGGGTGTGCCCTCATCTTTCGAGAGAAGATTTGACACGGGTGGCACTTCTTGACTGATTCGATACAATCTTTGATTAATGTCGGCCAGAAGTAACCGACTCGTAAAATCTTTTGGGCTATTGCCAACCTAGGCAAATGACCGCCACATGATCTAGTATGGAAATCATTAAGCACGATCTCTGCTTCTTCATGAGTGAGGCACTGATGAAGGATGCGATCTACACCTCAACGATACAACGTGTCTTCAAGTATGAGATAGTTCTTGGCTTGATGGCGTATACAGAGTTGCTCGTCATGAGAGGTAGAGGCGAGGCACTTCAAAGTATGGAGATAGACAAGTATATCTCCATACCAGGGATCCGAAGATGCGATAAAAAACATGTCTCCTTGAATAGGCGACTCTTCGGGAATAAAATCACCTGACTCGACCGGAAGTTCCGAATGAGTTCCGAAAAAACCAATGACTTTTGGATTTCACCAAAACAAAATCTAAGTAAAATTTCTAGAGGAAAACTATCCATATACTTATCTTTCCGCCAATTACCCGTCGTGTCAACACGCATTGAAACAGATTCACAATGACAATGATGGTGGTCTTGCGAAACAAGATATAATGACGGAAGCATTGGACAGCATGAACTGCTGCCAACGAAAGTTTTTCAATGTGGGAATAATTGAGTTCCGGTCCAACCAGGTCTCGGCTCAGGTAATAAATCACATATTTTGAGATAAAATCATCCTTCTGAACTAAGACCATACCGATGGTTGACTCTGTCGCAACCAAGTACAATAAGAAATCTTTGTTATAATGGGTGGGCCGAAGCAGAGGGGAAGTCGTGAGGGCACGTTTCAACGCTGTGAAAGAGCATTGAGAGGCTTCGTTCGAATGAAAAGGAATGTCCTTCTTCAGTAAACGCATAAATCTCTTTGTGATCTCGACACAGTTTGGGATGAAACACCACAAAAGGTTCGCTTTTCCCTGTAAACTCTGAAGTTGAAGGACTGTATGCGGGGGAGAAAACTGAACTATTGCCTCAACCTTGAGAGGATCGACCATGATCCCTGTTGTCGAAACTATGAAACCTAGCAGATGGCCCGACGTCACGCAAAAAATGCATTTGTTTGGATTCAAGCGAAGCCGGAAGTAGCGATATTGCTCAAAGATAAGTCGGAGGTGTGTGGGATGATCAGCTCTCTTACGAGATTGTGATGCTAAGTCATCTAGGTAAACCGATGGGGAAGGAAGAATCCATAGATCATTGAAGTAAGTCGTACAAAACGACGAGACCGAAAATATCTCAACCTTATGGTGGTCTAATATTAACTTAACATTTCCTTGAGGAGGCGGATAATTGAAAGTAGCCATCAATGGTGGGCACAAACCAACCCCTATGTTGACGATGCTGGGTTGAGGGTTATCAATCATCGTGACTGCGGATGCCCCCAATGAAGGGTCAGGATGAGAGAAAGACAACTGATCAATGGTCACAATCCGACCCTCTTGTGGAAACAACAAGACCAAAAAAAATGTAGCGACCATTGCTTGCATGGTATAGGCCCAACTCCTTCCTAACAAAATATTGTAGTTGAGAGACGCATCGACCACTTCAACCTTGACACACACGGTCTTCCCTCCTAACTACACGAGAAAAGAGGGGATGATGCCATGTGGTCGGAACGACCGATTGTCGAAAGTGGTAAGAAGAGTAGGTGACGGAGACAAAGCGGGTTGGCCAATGGAATTCCAACACGCCAAATACATTACGCATGTTGAGGCGCCCTTATCAACCACCGTGCAAAAAATGTTCCGAGTATATTTTTTTTGTGGTGTAAGTCACTACTATTTGGAACGCTATGTGGTAAGGGAGACGAGGTTTTAATTCGGTCGTATCAAGCATGATTGTACCCAGATTACAAGTCTTGGAAGATCCTAAAGCGGCTAACAGAGCCTTTCTCTGAGAAGGGCAACTCTGGAGGACCTCCAAAGTAGACATCGCACAAGGGGTTTGAGACAAATCCTCCACCACAGAGTAGTTCTGGGTGACCCTTGCATTTGGATTGTGAGAAGATTTTTTGAATGCACCTTTTGGGATGCGTGTCATTGTTTCGCCCAACGTCTTCTCGATTTGTAGAGGAAGAGATGGGATTTCAACTTTTTTACCTTTCTCAGAGGTGCTTTGCTTGTTGTAGTCATGTGCTCTAGTCGATATATAGGAATCACATTTCATCATATACACATTCGCGGACGTAGGATTTCTCGAAGATGGAGGGGGTCCTTGACTGCCCCCTTCCGTGCTTGTAGAGGCTTGGGTTAAATTTTTCCCATGTTGAAATGGGTTCGTTAACACAGTAGGTTGCTGTTGCGCCAATAAATTTTGGGCCTCTGCAAGCCGAGGGCACTGGTGAGTCGGGTGGTATTCCATGCACAGGTTACATGGATACTTCAACTTCCTTTTTTTGGTGTTTCCCCAACCAACATTATTAGTGGATTTTTTTATCCCCCTTACCCTTCTTTCATTGTTTCTTATTTCCATCAGGATGTTGGGTGGCCTTTGGATTTGTCAATTGCACACTATGTACATCCGACGTTTGGGTAGGGGGAGCAACCACACCAGTGGATTGGCTGGCTGCTGTGTGCTGTATCGACAGTTGCTGCAATTGTTTTGTTAGCTGATCTACGGGATTTTCTTGTGCTGAACCAACAATACCATCGACATGTGGTTCAGCTCACTGTCTGGTTTTAACAAGTATTGACTGTGGCACATCCAACAAAATTTCGTACAGTAAACCAGACTGAGAGTAAATCAACTCTAGCTGTTGAGCTCTCATGGTTGCATCTTCTTCGACAAACACTCCCGATGTTGCGACGTCTTTGGATAACTATGGGACCAAAGACTTAAGGAACCACTCAAGTAAGAATGCTGGTGGGACCGACACTTTAATCAAACTCTTCCAGCGTCTCCATTCTCAGATGTGATCAGAGATATGGTCCACTTTTGTCTGTTTGAAATTGGCCAACAATTCTGTGCCGACGTCATATCTCACAGGTAATTGCAAATGGTTTAAGAAAGCCATTGCCAATTCGACGAAGGAAAAGTATCTTGAGAGGTCAAGCTCAATGTACCATTTCGCAACACTCCTAATTATAGTGCGTTGAAACAATCACAACTGTATGGAGTCGTCTTTCAATGAATTAGATGAGAACCAAAGATGGAAAGTGGCCACATGATCCCCCGGGTCCTCGTTAGACTTAGCTTTGAACTTTGGTATGTCCGAAGGTAACTTGGTCGGCATAGGAGGTCAACACAGATTGTGACAGATAGGGTCATTCAACAACCTTGTCAAGTTTGGCAAATGCAAGGTTGCCAGAAACGGTAGTTTGGTTTGTTGGTTATAACCATGGAAAAAGGGGCCTGGAGTTTGACTGGCACCAAGTTGCTAGGAAAAGTTGGGTTGCTGATCAAGGTTCTGGAAAAAACCATGGCTATGACCAGCATATGGATTCAATGTTGGTGGAGACATCATCAGCCGATTCCTGAAATAAGACGTAGACGGTTGGGCATGCGTTGCATTCAAAGGACTGTGGGAAGGGTTGCCCCATACTGGTCCCATGGGCATAGGTCCTAGGCCTTGCCCGGGGTTCCATTGGTTGTGGAAGGGGTTGCCCCCGATCCGCATCCCTGACGAGGGAAATGGTCCTTGCCATGGATTCCAAGGTCCTTGTGCGGAAGGAATTCCTGGGTTTTCCCCCTGTGCAGGAATAGTACCCTACATAGGATTTTGTTGTCCATAACCGAGGTTTCCCTCGGTTGGGAAAGTAGCTGATGAGAAGGCGTTGTTACCAAACACTCTGAACAAAGAGAATGGTGTTGAACCTACCAGCATGCTATGAGAAGGTATTCCTTGACTCCCTGCTCCAAACGAACTATGGTGTGCGTTCGGCCTGACGAAATGCTGGTGAGCATCGTCGAGCGAAGGGGACGAAGGAAGTATATGACCTCCTCTGTAAGGGAAAGAATTATAGGAAGCTGAAGTGCCCCGCATGGATCCTTACAGAGGAGCATTAGAGCTCTCTGCCCCCAGACCTAAAGTATGTAGAGTGGAGAAGGAAAGTACATGGCTCGTACCTAAGCTAGGCATCTCGTATGAGAACAGAGGGCCTGCCGCACTCTGAGTGAAAGGAGCAATGGACGCCACCATAGACGGAATCAAACCATTGCTCAAGGTAGAGGCGGTCGAGACCATGGTGGCTCGGACCAACGACGGTGGGTTAGGAGGTGGAACACCCCCTGTGGTGACACCCGTAGCGGGAATATGAGAATTCCCGAAAGAAGTGGCAGCATTTGTTTCCGTTGCTGCTTGTAACACTGTCTGGCACTCGTAAGGATAAATCTATATGATGATGGGTGCCAAAATACTAGTGGCAAAGTTTCAGACATACCAAGAGCTTCCGCTCCAAGGTCTAAAATGGTTGGTTCCTCCAGAGGTTGGTCGGGCACAGTTTCCTGTGACCCAATCGCTTCAAAAGACCCTTGTTGGTCTAGCTTTTGCCTTAGTGGTGGGGGGGGGGGGTGGCTCCAGTGTAACCGGTGGTAGGCCAAGAAGCCTTCATGACTAGAAGAGCTCATGATCCTCCACTGTGTGAGAATATCAAAGACACACTAGGGATTTCTATTCATTCCAGAACAACACACACTAGAAAAAGTCCCTACGTGATAAAACAAGCAATCACTAACTAGTTGGAAGAACAATTACAACAACCAACACTAGAGAAACTTACAGGTGAAAGTGTAACTCGAATACGGAATCACCCACCAGGTATACTCTGCAAAGTGTGGCCTGATTTTTGTCCTAGGTACCACGGTCTACCCCCGCAATCACCTATGTAAGTCCCTAAAATAAAGGCAACTAGGTTTCCAACGCATGAATAGTCACCAGGTGGGTACAATCAACAGTCGGGTGGACTGCAATGAGCAGGGTATCAAGCCCGAAACCTGTCAAGGGTATTGAAAACAAGTGGTCCAGAAGACAACTGAGGACCTCGAACGGATTCGAGACCCACGAAGCTCCGTGGCAAATGCTATCAACGGAATCCCAAGACAAGTCCTCTATATGCATTCCCCACTACGCTTGGTCTAGCTTTGGAGGGGTTATCTCCGCTACCTTTCTGCACGTGACCTCATATTTATCCCCTGTGTTAGAGGGGGGTCCTGGATAACTTTCACAATACTGTACTTTTAACACTCCCTAGCACAGACTCTTATGTATGTTTTGCAGCCTTGAAGAGTTTCCTCTCCAACCTAAATCAAGGCTCTAGCCTAGACTAGTTGATGGACCCTACAAACATAAATTCTAGTTGATTTTAATTAATCGTTAACTTTTTATGGTTTGTCTTAAGTCAAATGTTATGAAAGTGAAACTAGTGATGTTTTGAGAGACAAAAGAGAAAATAAATAGAAAGCTGGAAACAAAATAACTTCTTCTTGACAAATTCAGATTTTCACTTTTAATTCTTTAACCAACTTTTCAAACTATTATTTCTAAGATCTTGAACATCAAACTCAACACAGGATTTCACTCGACTACGAGCTACTTATTGTCTTAAGTAAACAACCAAGAACTTACGAAAGAAAAACTTTTCCTTGATTATTAATTCAAACAACCAACTACTCAATCAAACAAAGAAGTGAAAAATTTCAAAATGCTTTAAAATAAGAGAATTGAAAAATGGATTCCTTTTCTCTCTTCTAAAGCATGCAAAGAAACAAAGTGAAGACAAAACATAAACCAAAAATAACTTCTGGCCCTACTGTGGATCGCAGGGAGTCACTTGACCAAACCTCAAAGGCTGATTGGAAAAGAGTCACAGATTTGTCTAAAACTCTATTATAGAAAACTCAAGAAATTTTTTCGAAGAAAAGAAAACTATGCTATGGTCAGATCTAAGCTAAAGACTATGATCACAGAGACCAGGGAAGAGACAAAAAAATACCCTTGAAAAGACTGAATTCTGACAAGCAAGAGGATGACTGCCTCTCTTTGTCAAAAGAGCTCCCCGACACATATACGCTACTTACACTTTAGCAACTAGCGTATATATGCGAGCTGTCCAAATGCAGAGCGTGTATGCACACATGGAGGTCTACTATAGGGTGCGTATAGCTCTATAACTGCTCAATAAGATGAAAAAAAACAGTCCAGCTCAGGTAGGGAGCACTGGTATTGAAAACCAGAGTCCCTAAGAGACATAGAAAATGACTTTGGCAAAGAAAATGCAAGGAAACTTTGACAAAACAAAGCTAATATGAGGTTATTCCTATGCTAGAGACTGCAACACAGAGACCATGACCAAATCCAAAAAGACCCCTGAGAAGGATCACTTCTGATAGGGAAAGAGGATAACTTCCTCTCCTAAAAAAAAATTCTGGACTTAAGCACACAACTGACACTTCAGCAGCCCAACGGATATACATGGGCTATCTAAAGGTAGGGCGCGTGTATATGCGGGCAGGGCTTCTGTAGGCCGCGTATACTTCTGTAAATTTATGGAAAGAAAATCAAACAATCAAGAAATCATGCAGGGAGTATTGGTATGGAAAACCAGAATCCCTACAAACTCAGACTCTTTCAAAAAATTCATAAAAAAGGTAATAAAACCAATTCTAAAATACCCAAAAATTATCCCCAGAAAACCCTAGAGATTCCCCAGTACGGTCGCCAATTCTATTGTGGGTGGGAAATCCCCCTACGGACTAGCATTAAGGGTTCTATAATTCGTATAGAAATGACCTAAAGTCTCCTACTTTTTACCATCATTCCAATCATAAACTCCATTATTCATAAGTAAATACAAGGATAAAAGGATCAATTCACTATACCTCGACTTCCACGTTTGATGTAGATCCTTTCGCTTTCGGTTGCTCCTTGACTGCAAGTTTCCTCCCAAAGTTGACTTGCATTCACAAATAAACAAACAAAGAACTCCAAGCATGCATTTGATCTATGAACTAATGGGTTAGATATTCTATCAAAATATAATCAAGATTACACATTAAACACCTCATATGGCGGGATGGGAAAAGTACTTCTTTTATTAATCTCACAAGAATACCTTACAATAGTGAGATCGGCCACTGCTCCTTGAATCTGGTCTTGGGATCCTCTTCAACTGTACTCCAACTGCTTTCATATATGCTTCTCTTCACACAATGGTTGCAAAAGGTTGGGACAAGGGGAATGCAAAATCGGGTAGAGTTTTTTTACTCTTATTTTTCTCTTCCAAATGGGACCCCTACCCCTTCTTTTAAAGGCTAGAAAGGGATAGGTATTTGGTCGAATGACCGGTTATGGGAAGTCAAACGATTTAGGTAACTTACCCAAAACTGTGAGTTCTGTCTGCAAATTTTCGTTTTTCGTTCTTTTGTAGGTATACACGGGCTGTAGTTGTTCAACTAGCATATGCATGCGTGCAATAGTGGAGTAGGATGCGTATGCCTTTAAAAAGGGTGTTTTTAAGAAGTTGTTTCAATAGTGGCTTGGAAAAATATGTAACATGAGATGGCTTGATGCCAGGTAATCATATCTAGTGCAAATTAGGGTTATAACACCCCTTTTCTCTTTTTCGATGGAGTAGGCCCCCCATCTCTTTTCGTTTGAGTCAGTCAGCGCACAGTGAAGCAATATTATATTAATAATCATGATTATAATTACATGGATAGGTGCACTGACCTATCTGCGTCCAGGTTCACCTGCCTCATAATGACACAGGCTCTTCGAACTCTATACATATCCATTCATTCCCACACACTAACCCAAGGGCGAGCAACATAGTGCAATGTGTGCACTTATCGAGGTGCGCACAACACATGAAAATGTGCACACCCTGTCTTGATAACACTTCTCCGCGCACTACTTTGATGCACACAACATAAAAACCTAATACCAATGGCTCACCAGCCTAAATGTATATTACATTTACACTTGGTTTCAACGACTCACTAGCCTAAAGCTACAATTACAAAGGGTTCCAGATCAGGGACACTACAATCCCCTCCCCCTTATTTATGCACTGTCCTCACTGCATCATATACACATACACATACAAAATTTTCAAACATCATAAAAAATATGAGGATACTCTACTTGCATAACATCCTTGCACCCGCATGTTGCATTTTTAGGACCGTACTAGGTCCATTGGACCTTTACCAACTCCATGACTTGATTCCAGTGCTGCATGGTTTTCCCATCCAATATGCAAACCGGTCGCAGTTGAAATTTGCCTTCTGGATCCACGTGAATCACATTCCAATCAATGACATGATTAGCATCAGGTACATACTTCTAAAGCAATGACACATGGAAAATATTATGAATGCATAAGGATGCAAAAAGTGCAAGCATATAAGCCACATGACCAATCCTTTCAAGGATTTCAAATGGCCCACAATAGCGCGTTGCTAATTTATAACACTTTCCCAACTTCAGAAAACTGCGCCTGGCCTTCACTTTCAAAAATACATGATCAACCACTCCAAATTCTCAGTGGATTTTGCCTTTATTTGTGCAAATTTTCTACTTGTATTGGGAAAATTTTAAATTCTTACTAATCTTTACCATCTACTCCTCCAATTCCTAGAGCAAATTTGGCCCAACTACTACGTGGTCTACTGGGTTGTCCCAACTCATTGGCGTGTTGCACTTTCTACCATAAAGTGCCTCAAATGGTTCATATATAAAGATGCCCGATATCCATTGTTGTAAAAAAACTCTATCAAATGAAGCTAGTCTTCTCATTTTGATGGCTTATCCATCACATACATCTTGAGCATATATTCAATCACTCGATTTACCCTTTCGGTTTGACCATCTGACTCAGGGTGATATGTTGTGCTGAAATTCACACTTGTTCCAAATCCCTTGAATAACATTTTCCAAAAGTTTGAGGTGAACTTGGATTCTTTGTCAGACATAATTGTCTTAGGTACACCATGCAACTTAGCAACTTCGTGCATGTATATCTGAGCAACATCAGTTTCCTTGTATGCTGACTTCACTGGAATAAAATGGGCAGCTTTAGTAAGCTTGTCTACCACACCATAATAGAATCATGTTGCTTAGCAGTCCTAGGCAATGTAGTTATGAAATCCGTGTTCACAACTTCCCACTTCCACTTAGGAATAGGCAAATTTTGTAGAAAACCATCTGGATGTATGTTCTCAGCCTTGACCTTCTGACATTCGAGACATCTCACAATAAAATATGCAACTTCCTTTTTCATACCTAGCCAAAAGTATTGCTTCTTGATTGCGACAATTGTCTTTTGATATCCTGGATGTCCAACATAAGGAACCTTATTCATCTCTGACAAAATCATTATCTTCAACTTTTGATCATTCGACACATAAAATCTACATCTATACATGAGGACCCCATCCTCTCTTAGATCATAACCTTCAAACTTTGGCTGCGACATACCTTTTGTTAAAGTCACACTTATATCCATATAGCGCATATATTATTTGGAAACTTCCAAAATTCTTTCGCGCAAATTTGTATAGTACATGCTAATGGTTGTAGAATACATTTCATGCATCATCCTGCTAAGTGGGTCAACTACCTTGTTCTCTTTTACTCTGATATGATTTATGTCGAAGTCATACTCACTGAGGAACTCTAACCACCTTCTTTGTTTGACATTCAAACTTGGTTTTCCAAACAAATACTTCAGACCATAATGGTTTTTTTTCAGTTCAAATATTTTTCTGATGAGATAATGTCACCACATATTCGAAGCATGCACTATGGATTCCAATTCCAAGTCATGCGTAGCATAGATCCTTTTATGATATTTCAACTTCCTTGATTTATAGCATACCACATGCCCATTATGACTCAGGGCTCCCTTGAGTCCTTCCTTGCATGCATCCGTGCACACAATGAAGTTTGCATCTGGATCAACAATTGTCAAAATGGGCACACTTGTTAACAAATTCTTCAAGTGCTGAAAACTCCTTGTGCAATCCAGAGTCCATTCAAATCACACACCTTTCTTATGCATGGATGTGATTTTGATCTATATTTTATGAGAAGAATGAAATGAATACAAATTATTAAAAGATGCTTAACACAAAATAACATAGATACAGTAAAACTGGTTTTATATTCAATAAGGAAATAAGATGAAACTGTAAAATGCAGCGGAAAACAAGCTTGCTGGAATGGTGGTGACTTATCTCCGAGAAGAGATGTGACGACTGTGCTCATTTGATAGAATATGATTACAATGAGGATATGAAGACATTTTTACAATAAACAGGAATTTCAAAAACACTAGACATCCAAAAACCATCCCTAGGAGATGAAGTGCCAAAAGTCATGTGGGCCCCATTTGGGTAAGTTAGTACATCAACTTCTAGGGGTCATAACTTTTTCATACGATCTCGATTTTAGGTGCACAATATCCTATTGGAAAGGCATTTTCGGGGCTCAATAATATCCTTTGGACTTCATTGAGAATCTCAATCTCGAAAAACCTTCATTTAGGCCCTCAAAATGGCCCCAGAAGTTAAAAACTGCTAAAAATAGTAAATTGCCAAAATTGCCAGAAAATTGTTTTGAGCGAGTTGGAAAAGGTGGGTAGCCACCAATATCCATCTGGATCAATCCTCCCTCCTTAGTAATAAATGGTCTCCATTGCGTTGAGTCCCTCCATCATATGAGGAAATTTCTACTGAATTTGGCCTCAGGTGAGCCACTTGCCTTGGTGCAGGAGCTGCCCTGCTTTGACGACTCGATAAAGCTAGATACTTTGTTGTCGAGTGCCATTGATTTGTGTGTCCACAATCTGATCACTGGATTCCTGTTGCATGCAGTCAGGGTTGAGCTCTATTGGTGTTAACTTCTCTGCTATCTTTGAGGTGTCCAATAATGGTGGGAAATATGGCCGAAGGAGAGCCACGTTGAAGACTGGCTGAAGGCCAGGGAAAGGGGGAATGTTGAGCTCAAAATAATTGTCACCCACAACCTTGGTGATGGTGTACGGAACATAATGGAGTGGGTGAATCTTTCGATGGAGCCTTGTAAGGCGTTTTTTTTGCAAGTGAAACCAAACTTTGTCTCCCACCTAAAACTTATGTGGCACTCGATGTTGATCATGGCTCTGCTTGTACTTGGAATTAGACTTATGTAGAATATACTGAACCTATTGGAAGATGTCCTGGATCCGCTCAATGAACCAGGTGGCATTTTCATCTTTTGGTGGAGTAGGGGACGATTCGGTTGAGGTGGTCACCAGGGGTAGTGCAACATCCATGGGGCCCAATGGTTGGAATCCCAACCCCACCTGAAAGGGGCTGTGGCTAGTTTAGCTATGCAGGGCTCGGTTGTAGCTATGCTGGACATAGGGAAGAATATCATCCCATGTGTAGGTTTTTTTTGAATTGTACATGCGCAGGATATGTACGATCATCCGATTGACCTCAGTTTGGCCATCTGTCTCGGGGTGGAAGGCAGTGGATTTGGTGAGCTTGGTATCCAGTTGTGACCAGAGGCTCGACCATAATGTGTTGAGGAACCAACTGTCACGGTCTAAGATAATGGTTTGTGGGATCCCAAAATGTACCCATACTCGTTCAAAGAAGATCTTGGCAGTGGCTTCTGCTGTGATGTTCTTCTTGTAGGCATCTAGAATCACCATCTTGGAAAAGCGATCAACAACCCAAAAAACACAGTCATTTCCCCTCTTGGTGGATGGGAGGCCCGACATGTAGTCCATTGAGATGGATTCCCACATCCTATCAGGATTAGGAAGAGGGGTGTATAGGCCCTATTTCTTAGTGGTCAGTTTGGCAATAGCGTAAGCGGTGCAGGACCTGATATACTTGTTGACATCTTGTCAAATTTTCGACCACCATAAGTGTTTCTGCAACACTACCATTGTCTTTTCGATGCCAAAGTGTCATGCCACTTGACTATAGAGATATTCCCAAATCAGCTTCGCGCGCTTGCTTGATGGAACACAGAGATGGTCCATATGACACAACAACCCATATTGAAGATGGAAATTAGTGACCACTGAGTTGGCGCCCAACATTTGGTAGGTGGTGGAGAATTCAAGGTCTGTCTCGTAGAGGTGGGGCCATTTGGAAGTCTCGTGGCTGCAAGAGTCTAACATCATGGTGAATGCAGTGACTAGAGGTCGGCTGAGGCAATCAAAAAATCGGTTGGTACTTCTTGTTTTATACTTGATGTTGAGGTGGAACAACTGTAAGTATGTGGACCACTTCTGATGGCGGTCATTCTGCAATTTTCCTTGGGTCTGCATGAACTATAGTGGCTTGTGATCAGTGTGGATGACTGTCTCCTTTCCAAGAATGTAATGTATCCACTAGCAACAGGCTTTCACAATAGAGTACATTTCTTTGTCATAAGTAGGGTACTTATAGACAACATCTTATAGTGTCTCACTATGATATGCCATGAGGTGGCTGTGTTGAGTGAGAACGATGCCTACAACATAGTTTGAAGCATTTGTCTTGATCTCAAAGGGATGTTGTAGGTCTGGTAATGAAAGTATTGTGGATGAGAAAAATCTCTTCTTCAAGTCATCGAAGGATTGTTGTTGGGACATGCCCCACACAAATTTTTCCTTACCACCACCCTTGGTTACTTGGCTGAGGGCCCATGCGATATGAGAGAATCCCAACACGAACTTGCGATAGAAATTGGCGAGGCCTAAGAAGCTCCAAAGTTCAGTGAGTGTGGTTGGGGCTGTCCAATAACGAATGACTTGGATCTTGGTTGGATCCACATGCACACCATGCTGATCAACGATGTATCCTAAGTAATGGACCTTGTCCATGCCAAAGGATCATTTTTCCAAGATTGCATATAGTTTGTGCTTCCGCAGGGTGTGCAAAACCTGCTAAATATGCTGCAAGTGTTCCACCCAAGTCTTGCTATAGATGAGGATGTCATCTAGATACACCACTATAAACGTATTGGTGAAAGGTCGTAGAATATCGTCCATCATCCTCATAAAAGTTGTTGGAGCATTTGTCAAACCAAAGGGCATGACCAACCATTCAAAAATACCTTCTTTTGACTTGAAGGAAGTTTTCCATACATCTGTCTGTTCTATTGGGACGTGGTGGTAGCCAGAATTCACATCAATCTTATTGAAGTATTTGGCCCCCATGAGTTGATCAAGGAGGTCGTCTATTCATGGAATCAAGTACCCATTTCAGACTGTTATTTTATTGGGATCCCACAAGGTGATGAGCTAGGACATATGTGCCCCTTGTGGAGTAGTTTTTTGGTTTGCCTCTTGATCTCCTCATTTTCTAACAAAGAGCGGTGGTAGACTGGCCCATTGGGTAGCGGTGCGCCTGGGGTCAGATCGATGAGATGCTTGACCTGACAGTGCAGAGGTACCCCGGTAGGAAAGGAGAATATATCTGAGTATTCTTCCACGACCTTATCCACTTGCTTCTGTTGTGTGGAGAGATCGGCCGCGAAGGCCCTAGATGTGGCTACGATCTTTCGCTCACTCTGAGAGCGAATCACGAAGAAGAAAAAATTCTCGGTCTGACAGATGACCTTCCTTCATTGTTTGGCAGAGATCAAGGAAATAGCACTAGGAGGCACTACCTCGGGTATCCTGTACAATTTCATGTTCAAATTAATAATAACACTATGAGGCTTCGAATCATATACAACATGTCGTTTCCATAAACAAGGTTGGCCCAAAAGAACATTACAAACTTCGAGAGGAGAAACATCACACAATACCTCATCTTTGAAGGGCTTGATTCTGTATGACATTCGAAACTGTTGGTTGACGTGGAGATCCATTCATTGGTGGAGCCATCCAATGGTGTAGGGTTGTGGGTGTGGCATTGTAGGCAGGGCCAACTGCTTGACGACCTCTGCTGATATGAAATTCTTCTGGCTACCGCTATCAACGATGAAGTGCAACGTGGTGCCTTTTACCCACATCTGTGAATGGAAGAGGTGCTCGATTTCTTCTGGCTCGTATGGTTCACCAGGATGGAGCCTGGTGGTAGAAATAGTGGCACTAGGTTCCATGTCAATGATCCAACTTCCCCTTTCTAGTTCCAACTCAGAGTCAGAACATGTTGATGATTGAAGCTATGTGAGACATTCTCCATCTTACAACCCTGTGAGATGTGGATCATTGCAGCTATGTGAGTCTTTCTCTCAGCTTACAAACCTGAGAGAAATCCCCTTAGAAGGGTACATGGTTCCCTCCTAAGACAGAGCTGGAATGTAGATATGATCTCCTCCATTCAGAGAGTTGAGAAGAACTCCAGATGATTATCCAATGGGAAAGGCAATCTGTTGAGTTAGACGTGCCTATGGCTGAGCACAAGGTGAACGTGTGAAATCCCAAAGTGTTGGTTGCATCGGCATGTGAACAGAAATGAAGATGATGTATTAGTGTCCTCTAAGCAGCAAAGTTGACGAGAAAACTCAAGATGATTTTCATGTGTGAGGCAGTGGGAAAGAAGATCTGTAGAGTGAACGTGCCTGTGGATGAGCACATGTGAACGTGTGAAGATCTGGTTCTTTTGTGTAATGCAACGAGCCAGAGATATGTACATCCCTATGGATGTGCCCCTAGTGGATGAGAACTAGTGGGTGTATCAGATCCTTTGCTATATTGTACAAGAGTCAGACCTGCCTGTAACCCTAATTGTAATGTAAAGGGCATAGGTCGGCCCCACCTTAATGAGACTGGTAATTAATGTAAAAGATAATTAATCTTGTTAATATTAATTATATTATAATCTAGTGAGGTTGGCCCTATTGTGCCAATAGACACTTATGTTGACAGGTTCATGTTAGTATAAGTAAATGTAAATTCCCCATTGAGGAATCATACCATCCATGTGAATTTGGAAATTTCAGCAAGTACATCTGCTTGGGAAAATGTGCACACCTCTTTTGAGCGCTAGTCTTCTAGGGTTTGAGCACCCTCTTGTGTGCTAGGTCTTATTGGTGGTGAAGGTATTTCTCTTGAAGAATATAGCAAAGGATTTGGCTGGGTTTTCTTCCCTTGTTGAGAAGTGTTTCCCAGGATACTTCTTGTGTTCTTGTGCATGGTGTTTCTTCTTGTGATCTTGGTTGTTGCAACATTCTTGTTTATGGTTAAGACAAATGCTAATTGAAATGTACTACATGCTTAACCTAGCTTATTGAAAAATCAACATGGTATCAGAGCATAGGTCTTGAAGAACCCATTGCACAAGCTACAAGCTTTTACAAGTCATCCCTCCTCTTCTGCAGAACCGTATGACCCTCCTAGGGTTTCCAGAAAATCTGTACGACCCTCTTCTTTTGAGTGTTTTAGCACTTGGAACTTGGATGTTGGGGATAAAATTACCATAGGAGTGTACGACCTCCTTCAATGCACCTCCAACAAGCTTCAGATTGCATTTCCGAGCATTTTGACTTTTTGGCCCTAGGGTTTCACTAATTTTTGTAGAAATTTCATAATTAGGGTTTCTACAATTCCTTGAAGGAGCTCTTCAACTCACCAGTGTTCTCCTATCTTTCAAAGGCTTATTTTTGGCAGTCATAAGTCCAACTAAACCTAAAAGTACTAGCCTAGCCTAGTCATTAGGTTTACTAGCGAAGTTGACAAGGGTTTGTGAAGAATCCAAAAAATGAGCAAAATCATAATGGGAGGAAAATCTTGATGATTCAAGCAAAACTCAGTTCCAGGAAAACAAGACCTCAAATAAATGAATACATCAACATATCAACAGCCTCAGGTATGCACTTGTATATATATATTATTTCTATCATTGTCATGAGGGAAATTGCAGGACGATGGAACCTTTTGCTGAAATCATGGATCTAGAGGGATCTTAGTGCATTCAGAGGAATGACACACTGGAAGTGAAGACTCCAGGTTTGATTGTTGTAATTTTCATTCCTCTAACCTATATTTCTAAAGTTTTCTACATTACAAGTAGGTGTTGTAGATGGGACAACAATCCTTAAATTGTTCTGATTCTAGAGATGTACTCATTATTCTCCTTTAGGAGATATTCTTGTTTTGGTTCCTCTTGTTTTCTTGTTCGAGGCAGGTTAAAAAAAAAATAAGATGTTTATCCTTCAGAGGGAGCCATTTGACTCAGAGGGAGTGAAAAATATTTGAGAAAGACGAAGAATAGAACCATCATTGAGGAAACCAATGCAATAATGCATGATCAAAATCCTTCTATGATTCTATGGGTAGAAGCATGCAAGACACAGTATGTGTTCAAAACAAGAGTATTCACCAGACTTTGAAAAACATAACTCCCGAAGAATCCTTCACCAGAGTGAAGCTTGAGATTGAACACTTCAGGATATTTGGGTGCCCAATGTATTTTCATGTACCCAAAGAGAATAAGTCCAAGCTAGACCCTTCAGGGAGAAAGGATACGTTTATGGGATAACAATGAATCTTATAAGACATTCCAGATCGACATCTCTGGTCAGAGATAGATTGAGACAAGCAGAGATCTTGTCCTTTAAGAAGATATAACCTTTCAAAGATCCATAGAATCTCAGATAGATTGATAGTGAGACAATGCCTTCTCCCCCTTTCAACAGTTCAAAGGGAGACATACATTATTACAGCTAATCCATTTGCCCCAGTTGATATGTTTAGAAATATTGCGGTAGGCCATAAAATACCTACCTAGACTCACTTTGCAAGAGGTAGAGAAACATACAAGCCTCTCAAGGAACAACTTGAGAAAGAAAAAGAGATTTTCGAGCTATCCTTCAGTCATGAGCCACTTCATTGATGTTGAGACTCCTTGTCTTAGAGAAGAAACAAGAGAACAGGTGTGGAAATATGCCATAATAAAAGAATACCAGTATATCTTAAAGAATGATGTATAAGATATTATTCAGGGACCAAAAGGGAAGTCTGTGGTAAATTCCAAGTGGATCTATAAGATCAAGCATGCAGCTGATGGAAGTGTCAAGAAATACAAAACAAGATCTATAGCCAATGGTTTCTCACAAACAAAGGGAGTTGTCTATGATGAGACACTTGATCCAGTAAACTTGATACACGTCCATCCATACTACCATTCATGAGTTGGAAACTATATCAGATAGATATATTCTTGAAGAGTTTGGATTTCATAAAGAGTGTTGATGATCCAAACCTATATTATTACAATGTTGGTGACAAGAGCCTGATTTTGATGACTTATTCAGAAAGACTTGTTGTTGGATACAAGTAATCCTTGACTTTAGAACTAGAGATGAAGAATCTGAGAATGATGCACTACTTCTTGAGACAAGAAGTATGACAGAGGACCAATGAGATTTTATTGAGTTAAGGAAAATATATAGTGAAAATATTAAAGAATTTCAAGTATGACAGAATGAAAAATCCACTGTGATGGATTGATGATGATTCAGATGAGACTGATCCACAACTGATTGGATCAATGATGTATCTGGTTAACACCATACTTGATTCATGCCATGCAATGAATGTGCTTAGTCATTTCATGAGTCAACCGAGACAGACTTACTAGACAACATCAAAACATCTATTAAGATATATCCGAGGCACAGTTGGATATGACCCGAGACATGCCTTTAGTGTGAACTTGAGTTTGCAGGATATGCCGATTCAAATTGAGCAGAAAGTACAGTAAACTGGAAGAACACATCCAGTTGATGTTCTACCATGAAATTTTCCATGGTTTCCTGATGCAACAGGAAACAAAACTCTGTGGCCTTGAGTGCACCAGAGACAGAGTATATAGCAGTGAGTGTGCGAAGCAATGTGGCTTCATAAGCTTTTGACATATTTACTTGACCATGAGATGGATCCTATGATGATAACCAAGAGCCGTGTATAAATCTCCTTGAGAACCCAGTTTTTTCTGATGAATCGAATCATGACAAGATGAAATATACTTATATCAAGGGTATGAAGCAGAGGAAAAATCGTACACATGTAGTACCTTCCTACACATGAGTAGATGCATAAATATTCACCAAAATAACTTGGTGAAGAATGCCTCCCTAGTTGAGAGGGAGTATTGATGACTCCAGCCAAGAAAAAATTCAAAATACATTTGTGTGACACTTGGCATGATAAATAATTCCTCCCTAACTGAGAGGGAGTGTTGATGATTGCATCGATGTGAGAATTTCTCTAGCTTACAAACATGTGAGATGTGGATCATTGTAGCTATGTGAGTCTTTCTCTCAACTTAAAAACCTGAGAGAAAGCCCCTAAGAAGGGAACGTGGTTCTTGCTTGAGACAGAGCTGGAACATAGAGATGACCTCCCCCATTCAGAGAGTTGAGAAGAACTCCATATTATTGTCCAGTGGGAAAGATGATCTATTGAGTTAGACGTTCTTGTGGCCGACCACAAGGTGAACGTGTGAAATCCCAAAGTGTTGGGTGCATCGTCATGTGAACAGAAATGAAGATGATGTATTATCCTCCTCTGAGCAGCAGAGTTGACGAGAAAACTCCAGATGATTCTCCTGTGTGAGGCAGTGGGAAAGAATATCTGT
>JASDQU010736489.1:67455-86397 GCA_032191745.1 Picea mariana
GTACTTCTTGTTTTATACTTGATGTTGAGGTGGAACAACTGTAAGTATGTGGACCACTTCTGATGGCGGTCATTCTGCAATTTTCCTTGGGTCTGCATGAACTATAGTGGCTTGTGATCAGTGTGGATGACTGTCTCCTTTCCAAGAATGTAATGTATCCACTAGCAACAGGCTTGCACAATAGAGTACATTTCTTTGTCATAAGTAGGGTACTTATAGACAACATCTTATAATGTCTCACTATGATATGCCATGGGGTGGTCGTGTTGAGTGAGAACGATGCCTACAACATAGTTTGAAGCATCTGTCTCGATATCAAAGGGATGTTGCAGGTCTGGTAGTGAAAGTACTGTGGATGAGAAAAATCTCTTCTTCAAGTCATTGAAGGATTGTTGTTGGGACATGCCCCACACAAATTTTTCCTTACCACCACCCTTGGTTACTTGGCTGAGGGCCCATGTGATATGAGAGAATCCAAACACGAACTTGCGATAGAAATTGGCGAGGCCTAAGAAGCTCCGAAGTTCAGTGAGTGTGGTTGGGGCTGTCCAATAACGAATGACTTGGATATTGGTTGGATCCACATGCACACCATGTCGATCAACGATGTATCCTAAGTAATGGACCTTGTCCATGCCAAAGGATCATTTTTCCAAGATTGCATATAGTTTATGCTTCCGCAGGGTGTGCAAAACTTGCTAAATATGCTGCAAGTGTTCCACCCAAGTCTTGCTATAGATGAGGATGTCATCCAGATACGCCACTATAAACGTATTGGTGAAAGGTCATAGGATATCGTCCATCATCCTCATAAATTTTTTTGGAGCATTTGTCAAACCAAAGGGCATGACCAACCATTCAAAAATACCTTCTTTTGACTTGAAGGCAGTTTTCCATACATCTGTCTGTTCTATTGGGACATGGTGGTAGCCAGACTTCAGATCAATCTTACTGAAGTATTTGGCCCCCATGAGTTGATCAAGGAGGTCGTCGATTCATGGAATCAGGTACCCATTTCAGACTGTTATTTTATTGGGATCCCACAAGGCGATGAGCTAGGACATATGTGCCCCTTGTGGAGTAGTTCTTTGATTTGCCTCTTGATCTCCTCATTTTCTAACAAAGAGCGGTGGTAGACTAGCCCATTGGGTAGCGGTGCGCCTGGGGTCAAATCGATGAGATGCTTGACCTGACAGTGCAGAGGTACCCCGGTAGGAAAGGAGAATATATATGAGTATTCTTCCACGACCTTATCCACTTGCTTCTATTGTGTGGAGAGATTGGCCGCGAAGGCCCTAGATGTGGCTGCGATATTTCGCTCACTCTGAGAGCGAATCACGAAGAAGAAAAAATTCCCGGTCTGACAGATGACCTTCCTTCATTGTTTGGAAGAGATCAAAGAAATAGCACTAGGAGGCACTACCTCGGGTATCCTGTATAATTTCCTGTTCAAATTAATAATAACACTACGAGGCTTAGACTCATATACAACATGTCGTTTCCATAAACAAGGTTGGCCGAAAAGAACATTACAAACTTTGAGAGGAGAAACATCACACAATACCTCATCTTTGAAGGGCTTGATTCTGTACGACAGTCGAAACTGTTGGTTGACGTGGAGATCCATTCATTGGTGGACCCATCCAATGGTGTAGGGTTGTGGGTGTGGCATTGTAGGCAGGGCCAACCGCTTGACGACCTCTGCTGATATGACGTTCTTCTGGCTACCACTATCAATGATGAAGTGCAACGTGGTGCCTTTTACCCACATCTGTGAATGGAAGAGGTGCTCGATTTCTTCTGGCTCGTATGGTTCACCAGGATGGAGCCTGGTGGTAGAAACAGTGGCACTAGGTTCCATGTCAATGATCCAACTTCCCCTTTCTAGTTCCAACTCAGAGTCAGAACATGTTGATGATTGCAGCTATGTGAGACATTCTCCATATTACAACCCCGTGAGATGTGGATCATTGCAACTATGTGAGTCTTTCTCTCAGCTTACAAACCTGAGAGAAATCCCCTTAGAAGGGTACATGGTTCCTTCTTGAGACAGAGCTGGAACGTAGATATGACCTCCTCCATTCAGAGAGTTGAGAAGAACTCTAGATGATTATCCAATGGGAAAGGCAATCTGTTGAGTTAGACGTGCCTATGGCTGATCACAAGGTGAACGTGTGAAACCCCAAAGTGTTGGGTGCATTAGCATGTGAACAGAAATGAAGATGATGTATTAGCCTCCTCTGAGTAGCAGAGTTGATGAGAAAACTCAAGATGATTTTCATGTGTGAGGCAGTGGGAAAGAAGATCTGTAGAGTGAACGTGCCTATGGATGAGCACATGTGAACGTGTGAAGATATGGTTCTTTTGTGTAATGAAATGAGCCAGAGATATGGACATCCCTATGGATGTGCCCCTAGTGGATGAGAACTAGTGGGTGTATCAGATCCTTTGCTATATTGTACAAGATTCAGACCTGCCTGTAACCCTAATTGTAATGTAAAGGGCACAGGTCGGCCCCACCTTAATGAGACTGGTAATTAATGTAAAAGATAATTAATCTTGTTAATATTAATTATATTATAATCTAGTGAGGTTAGCCCTGTTGTGCCAATAGACACTTATGTTGACAGGTTCATGTTAGTATAAGTAAAGGTAAATTCCCCATTGAGGAATCATATCATCCATGTGAATTTGGAAATTTCAGCAAGTACATCTACTTGGGAAAATGTGCACACCTCTCTTGGGTGCTAGTCTTCTAGGGTTTGAGCACCCTCTTGTGTGATAGGTCTTATTGATGGTGAAGGTATTTATCTTGAAGAATGTAGCAAAGGATTTGGCTGGGTTTTCTTCCCTTGTTGAGAAGTGTTTCCCAGGATACTTCTTGTGTTCTTGTGCATGGTGTTTCTTCTTGTGATCTTGGTTGTTGCAACATTCTTGTTTATGGTTAACAAAAATGCTAATTGAAATGTACTACATGCTTAACCTAGCTTATTGAAAAATCAACATGGTATCAGAGCATAGGTCTTGAAGAACCCATTGCACAAGCTACAAGCTTTTACAAGTCATCCCTCCTCTTCTGCAAAACCATATGGCCCTCCTAGGGTTTCCAAAAAATCCAAACGACCCTCTTCTTTTGAGTGTTTTAGCACTTGGAACTTGGACGTTGGGGCTAAAATTACCATAGGAGTGTACGACCTCCTTCAATGCACCTCCAACAAGCTTCATATTTCATTTTCGAGCATTTTGACTTTTTGGCCCTAGGGTTTCACTAATTTTTGTAGAAATTTCAGAATTAGGGTTTCTGCAATTCCTTGAAGGAGCTCTTCAACTCACCAGTGTTCTCCTATCTTTCAAAGGCTTATTTTTGGTAGTCATAAGTCCAACTAAACCTAAAAGTGCTAGCCTAGCCTAGTCATTAGGTTTACTAGCGAAGTTGACAAGGGTTTGTGAAGAATCCAAAAAATGAGCAAAATCATAATGGGAGGAAAAGCTTGATGATTCAAGCAAAACTCAGTTCCAGGAAAACAAGACCTCAAAGAAATGAAGACATCAACATATCAACAGCCTCAGGTATGCACTTGTATATATATATTATTTCTATCATTGTCATGAGGGAAATTGCAGGATGATGGAACCTTTTGCTGAAGTCATGGATATAGAGGGATCTTAGTGCATTCAGAGGAATGACACATTGGAAGTGAAGACTCCAGGTTTGATTGTTGTAATTTTCATTCCTCTAACCTATATTTCTAAACTTTTCTACATTACAAGTAGGTGTTTTAGATGGGACAACAATCCTTAAATTGTTCTGATTCTAGAGATGTACTCATTATTCTCCTTTAGGAGATATTCTTGTTTTGGTTCCTCTTGTTTTCTTGTTCGAGGTAGGTTAACAAAAAAAGAAGATGTTTATCCTTCAGAGGGAGCCATTTGACTCAGAGGGAGTAAAAAATATTTGAGAAAGAGGAAGAATAGAACCATCATTGAGGAAACCAATGCAATAATGCATGATCAAAATCCTTCTATGATTCTATGGGTAGAAGCATGCAAGACACAATATGTGTTTAGAACAAGAGTCTTCATTAGACTTTGAAAAACATAACTCCCGAAGAATCCTTCACCAGAGTGAAGCTTGAGATTGAACACTTCAGGATATTTGGGTGCCCAATGTATTTTCATGTACCCAAAGAGAATAAGTCCAAGCTGGACCCTTCAGGGAGAAAGGATACGTTTATGGGATAACAATGAATCTTAGAAGACATTCCAGATCGACATCTCTGGTCAGAGATAGATTGAGACAAGCAGATATCGTGTCCTTTAAGAAGAGATAACCTTTCAAAGACCCATAGAATCTCAGATAGATTGATAGTGAGACAATGCCTTCTCCCCCTTTCAGCAGTTCAAAGGGAGACATACATTATTACAGCTAATCCATTTTCCCCAGTTGATATGTTTAGAAATATTGCGATAGGCCATAAAATACCTACCTAGACTCACTTTGCAAGAGGCAGAGAAACATACAAGCCTCTCAAGGAACATCTGAAGAAAGCAAAAGAGATTTTCGAGCTATCCTTCAGTCATGAGCCACTTCATTGATGTTGAGACTCCTTGTCTTAGAGAAGCAACAAGAGAACATGTGTGGAAATATGCCATAATAGAAGAATACCAGTATAACTTAAAGAATGATGTATAAGATATTATTCAGGGACCAGAAGGGAAGTCTGTGGTAAATTCCAAGTGGATCTATAAGATCAAGCATGGGGCTGATGGAAGTGTCAAGAAATACAAAACAAGATCTATAGCCAATGGTTTCTCACAAATAAAGGGAGTTGTCTATGATGAGACACTTGATCCAGTAAACCTGATACACTTCCATTCATACTACCATTCATGAGTTGGAAACTATATCAGATAGATATATTCTTGAAGAGTTTGGATTTCATAAAGAGTGTTGATGATCCAAACCTATATTATTACAATGTTGGTGACAAGAGCCTGATTTTGATGACTTATTCAGAAAGACTTGTTGTTGGATACAAGTAATCCTTGACTTCTGAACTAGAGATGAAGAATCTGAGAACGATGCACTACTTCTTGAGACAAGAAGTATGACAGAGGACCAATGAGATTTTACCGAGTTAAGGAAAATATATAGTGAAAATATTAAAGAAGTTCAAGTATGACAGAATGAAAAATCCACTATGATGGATTGATGATGATTCAGACGAGACTGATCCACAACTGATTGGATCAATGATGTATCTGGTTAACACCAGACTTGATTCATGCCATGCAATGAATGTGCTTAGTCATTTCATGAGTCAACCGAGACAGACTTACTAGACAACATCAAAACATCTATTAAGATATATCCGAGGCACAGTTGGATATGACCTGAGACATGCCTTTAGTGTGAACTTGAGTTTGCAGGATATGCCGATTCAAATTAAGCAGAAAGTACAGTAAACTGGAAGAGCACATCCGGTTGATGTTCTACCATGAAATTTTCCATGGTTTCTTGATGCAACAGGAAACAAAACTCCGTGGCCTTGAGTGCACCAGAGACAGAGTATATAGCAGTGAGTGTGCGAAGCAATGTGGCTTCATAAGCTTTTGACAGATTTACTTGACCATGAGATGGATCCTATGATGATAACCAAGAGCCGTGTATAAATCTCCTTGAGAACCTAGTTTTTTCTGATGAATCGAAACATGACAAGATGAAATATACTTATATCAAGGGTATGAAGTAGAGGAAAAATTGTACACATGTAGTACCTTCCTACACATGAGTAGATGTAGAAATATTCACCAAACTAACTTGGTGAAGAATGCCTCTCTAGTAGAGAGGGAGTATTGATGACTCCAACCAAGACAAAATTCAAAATACATTTGTGTGAGGCTTGGCATGATAAAGAATGCCTTCCTAGATGAGAGGGAGTGTTGATGATTGCATCTATGTGAGAAATTCTCCAGTTTACAAACATGTGAGATGTGGATCATTGTAGCTATGTGAGTCTTTCTCTCAACTTACAAACCTGAGAAAAAGCCCCTAAGAAGGGAACGCGGTTCTTGCTTGAGACAGAGCTGGAACATAGAGATGACCTCCTCCATTCAGAGAGTTGAGAAGAACTCCATATTATTGTCCAGTGGGAAAGATGATCTATTGAGATAGACATTCCTGTGGCTGACCACAAGGTGAACGTGTGAAATCCCAAAGTGTCGGGTGGATCGTCATGTGAACAGAAATGAAGATGATGTATTATCCTCCTCTGAGCAGTAGAGTTGACGAGAAAACTCCAAATGATTCTCCTGTGTGAGGCAGTGGGAAAGAATATCTGTAGAGTGGACGTGCCTGTGGACAAGCACAGGTGAACGTGTGAAGATCTGGTTCTTCTGTGTAATGCAGTGAACCAGAGATATGGACATCCCTATGGATGTGCCCCTAGTGGATGAGTACTAGTGGGTGTATCAGATCCTTTTCTATATTGTACAAGAGTCAGACTTTCCTGTAACCCTAATTGTAATGTAAAGGGTACATGTCAGCTGCACCTTAATGCGACTAGTAATTAATGTAAAACATAATTAATATGGTTAATATTAATTATATTATAAGCTAGTGAGGTCGGCCCTGTTGTGCCAATAGACACTTTTGTTGATAGGTTCATGTTAGTATAAGTAAAGGTAGATTCCCCATTGAGGAATCATATCATCCATGTGAGTTTGGAAATTTTAGAAAGTACATCTACTTGGGAAAATGTGCACACCTCTCTTGGGCACTAGTCTTATAGGGTTTGAGCACCCTCTTGTGTGCTAGGTCTTATTGGTGGTGAAGGTCTTTCTCTTGAAGAATATAGCAAAGAATTTGGCTGGGTTTTCTTCCCTTGTTGAGAAGGGTTTCCTAGGATACTTCTTGTGTTCTTGTGCATGGTGTTTCTTCTTGTGATGTTGGTTGCTGCAACATTCTTGTTTATGGTTAATAAAAATGGTAATTGAAATGAACTACATGATTAACCTAGCTTTTTGAAAAATCAACAGAACCCACATCTGATTTAGAGGATTTCACTTTGGCCACGAATGACTGCTTTGAGCAACAATCAATAATATTATGCCAAGGGCTCTTATTTAAGTCACACCACTTCCTGGTATCTTTCTTTGTCTTTCCGGTGTCCTTATTTGTTCAAAAATTGGACTGGTTGTCCTGATACTATCCATATTTCTATGGGTTGGGGCTGCCCCTTTTTGGATTTTGCTGTGAGGGGTTCCTAGACCCAAATTGCCACGTCTTTTGTTTGAGCTTCTGCTCAATTTTTACGACATATTGATAGGTCACACCCAAGGATGAGATGTCCATAAATTCCATTTTGGTCTGGATGTATCTATGAAAAGAACCACGATAATTGAGCACCATATGTCGCTCTGAATATTTGATACCCATCTTGGTGCGCAAGGTATGGAATATATTTGTGAAATCTGGCACTACTTGGTCTCTTTCTGGCTGCAGTGTGGTCCATTTGGTATACAATTCGTCATAACTTCAGATAGGGTAGTATTGTTCCTTAATAAAATCCCTAAAGGATTCCTAGGTGGCCGAAACTATAAATAATGAGGCTTCCTCTGTTTCCTTTTTTCTCACAAAAATTTTCCCACCAATATTTGAATGGGGAATGACTTTGAGGAGTGCAAAAGTAATCTTTTCTCTATTCGAAAAGTTATGGACAAAAAAATACCCTTCTAGTAGATTAAATGACTTGTCTACAAAATCTATGTCTATATGACCTTCAAATATAGGAATATCGAAGTTGATTTGTACCTTGAAGGTGGTGGCGTGTCTACTCGAGGAAGATGCATCACCTGTTGGTAGCCACTAAAGGATTTGCGCAAAACTATCCATCATCTCTTTCCTCTATTGCGTGAGGGCTTCCTCAAGAATTTTTTTGAAAGGATCTCCTATCCTGTGATCTTTATTTTCTCCTTCCATGAGAGGTCACTTGGGCTTGCAAAATATTTTGTCCTCAAGAGAAACAAGCTCGAGACCCAATTATTTGTACCCTAACCTCGTTGGGGACATGCAGTAAGACTACAAGAAGCAGATCGCTCTGATACCACTGATCTAGATTTTATGAGCATAACGAAATGAATAAAAATTATTAAAAGATTCTTAACATAGAATAACAAAGATACAGTAAAACTGGTTTTCTATTCAATATGGAAATAAGTTGAAACTGTAAAATGCAGCGGAAAATAAGCTTGCTAGAATGGTGGTGGCTTATCTCTGAGAAGAGATGTGACGACTGCGCTCATTCGCTAGAAGATGATTACAATGAGGCTCTGAAGGCCTTTTTACAATAAACATGAATGCAAAAAAAACCTAGACATCCAAAAACATAACCCTAGGAGATGAAGCACCAAAAGTCATGTGGGCCTTGTTGGGGTAAGTTAGTACATCAACTTCCCGGGGTCATAACGTTTGCATACGATCTCCGTTTTAGGCGCACGATTTCCCGTTGGAAAGGTATCATCGAGGAGATTCATTTTGCAGGCTCAATCAGAGCCTTTGGCTATCATTGAGAAGATATGTCCCGAAAAACCTTCATTTAGACCCTCAAAATGGCCCCGAAAGTTAAAAACTGCTAAAAATAGTAAATTGCCAAAATTGCTAGAAAACTGTTTTGAGCGACTTGGAAAAGGTGGGTGGCCACCAATATCCACCTGGATCATATTGGATGAATAATATTTGATAACCCTTCAATAAACCTATTGTAGTACCCTGCTAGTCCCATAAAAGACCTTACTTCTGTGACATTTCTTGGTGTTGGCCATTCCTCAATGGATTTTTTCTTCGTTGGGTCCATAGCTATTCCTTCCTCTGAAATGATATGACCCAAATAATGAATCTTCCTCTGACAAAATGAACACTTTCTCAACTTTGAATAAAGCTGATTCTCCCTCAACACCTACAACACCATCCTCAAGTGCTACTCGTGCTCTTCCTCGGACTTTGAGTAAATAAGAATGTCATCCAAAAATAAAATGACAAACTTATCCAAGTACGTTTTGAAAACTCCATTCATTAAACACATGAATACAATTGGTGCATTCGACAACCCAAATGGAACCACTGTAAACTCGTAATCACCGTATCTTTTTCTAAAGGTCATCTTACTGATGTCTTCCTCTTTTATTCTCACCCAACGATAACCAGATATGAGATATATCCTGGAAAATATCTGCATGCCTCTCAACTGATCAAACATGCCATCTATTCTTGGAAAATGATACTTGTTCTTTACTGTTACCTTGTGCAACTGGATGAAGCCGATACAAAGTCTCAACATACCATCCTTCTTCTTCATGAAGAAAACTGGTGCACCCCAAGGCGACACACTTGGGTGTATATACCCCTTCTTCAAAAACTCTTCAAATTGCATATGCAAATCCTTCATTTTTGGAGTACTCATCCTGTAAGGAGTCTTGGATACAGGTGCATCTACCGGTATCAAATTAATAGAGAAGTCAATATCTCTTTTCGAAGGCAATCCCAATATCTCTTTAATTACATTCTCAAACTCTTTCAGTACTGTGCAATATTACACACCTCACACTTTATCATTAGGTGCCTCTTCCATGTGCGTTGCGAATACTTGATATCCTTTACTGTAGCTTTTCTTCAACTGCTATGCTGAAATTTCTTTGATAGTTACAACTCTTGGAATTCCTTGAATTGATCTCAAGTTCCCTTGCTCATCCAGGAAAGTGAATGGTTTATTGTAACAATCCAGGATTGGATGATGCTCATCCAACCAATCCATACCAATGAGCAAATCATACGAGCCCAAAGGTATAATATTCAAATCATATTTTGTGCGTAGTCCATCCATCTCCAATGAACATGCCTTAACCATCTCATTGATTTTCCTTTTTTTCTCCTATAGCTAATTGCACCAACCACGGTTTTCCAAGATTGCTTCTCAACATATGGAATCTTTCCACCATCTTAGGATCTACATAACTAAGACTAGCTCCCGATTCTATTACAATAGAAATAGGTTGGTCGTTAATCTTACCTTCCACCTCGATCATGTGTGACTGGAACTCATCTTGCTTGTTATCTAGCACGGCATAAATCCTTGACACATTTCTACCCATGTCTTCCACTATCGCATCTTACTATATACTGTGCACAATCCTTGCCTTATCACCTTGATAGGTTGTTGCCATGAATTTTGTCTCACTATTTTCAACATTCTAGGCTCCTGGAGAGTCGTTTGTCCTTGCACAATATTTCTAAAAAATAGTGTTTTAACTCCCTTCTTCCTTTGTTCCACCTCACTTTTCATCTTGTCTTCCCAAGCCTTTTGGAAAGTCGGTCTTCCCCTTTGCTCTTAAGAAAGACACTTAGTGTGCCTTATGGTTTCTTCCAACATCTTAGGGTCATCATATTGTATCTTGTCATTGATAAATGAGGGAAACCCACTCAAATATCTCTGAATATTCACATGTTCATCCTTGATAAAAGACACATAATTCAACATTTCTAAAAATCTTATTTCGTACTCATCAATCGTCATACTCCCAAGCTTGAGTTTGAAGAAATCCTTTATTTTCCTATCACAATACTACTTGATTACATATTTATTTTAGAAATACATCTTAAACTCTCTCCAAGTCACTTTCTTCTCATCAATGTGCTGCACTTGAACATACCGATCCCACCACATTTATGCCTTTCCATTTAACTGATAGATAACAATTCTCCCTTCCTCCTGCACATAATAGTTATGCAGCTGGAAGTACTTTCTCATACCCAACAAATAGGTCTCCGCATCTTTGTCCTTCTTGTGCTCACCGTCAAAGGTAGGAGGCTTAATCTTATTCATTTTCTCCTATAGCTCGTCCACCCTAGTCCTTCTCTTTTGCTTTTTGATAGGAGATGGACTTGAGCTACTCCGCACTTTCCTAAAAGAATGCTTACCAACACCTCTTTCTTCTCTTCTTTTGTCATCATGATACCTGTGACTTCGTGATCTACTCATCTTTGTCTCCTTGAAATTGAATTCATCTTGTTGTGCCTTCGCTCTCATAATCCTTTCATTATTAGCCTTATAGCTATGGACATCTTTCTGCAATATGTTTACAGTTTCTACCAAGTTCATGCGCCCCCCCTTGGATTTTGTACCATCAACACCCAAACCGACATATAGATCCCCAAATTCATCATCAAGATTGTAAGTGCTCTGTGCATGTTTCATGATTTTAACCTTCTGCACTAACTCTATCCTTCTCTAATCGCTGATAATTTTGCAAAATTTGTAGGAAATTAAGATTTGTTAGATGATTTGATGCAATAATTTACATGACAACTTTGCACCATTTTTTCAGAATCCTTCCCTTGTATTTATTGGATGATTTTAACATCCCAACTCTAGTGTGTATACCCACGCATCATTGTCTTTGCGCGCATCAAAACTCTATAATGCGTACCAATGGTTTTCCGCGAAACTAAAATTTGCACTGCATGGCACCAATTCCTAGCGCACACATCTATTCATGATAATTTTTGGCCCATACAAGTCCAGTGTTGAACCAATAGCTTTGATGCTAATTTATAACATCCCCAACTACCTAGGCTGGGCCATGCTATTCCATAAAACACTCTGACAAAGATCAGATACCACTTTGTAACATACCCAGTCACCCCAGGCTAGGCCACGTAACACAACCTCAACTTTAGGAGCACTAAGTCAATCAAACCGTAAAATTTCCAACATATCATTGTCCAATGTTACTCTAGAAGTATACTGCACATAATCTAATTTAAACACAATCCACACAATATCTCTTGAAATAACGCACTCAACCCAAACTTGAGTCGCGCCACACAACTTATAACATCAAAAATAACTCAAAACTGTGCACACCAATTATGTGCACTAACATTCAGATCACACAACGCAATCGTGCGCACAACCATCTAGGTGTCATGCACCAACTATCATTTCACTATGCATGGAATCTACTTCTTTATCTACACAAACAAATCCCTAGTCTCTTGATAAACACATGGTACAATCCTGCGCACTTGACCACTCCATCCTCTTCTTGCAATACTCATAACCAATTTTACTAGATTATCTTAGCAGGCAAGACTGTCATCCATTGACAATACTCATGCAAAACTACAAATACAGGCTATAAGAATCATACGTACAGGTGCAAGCAACATTTAGCAGAATAACAACAAATACTTATATGTGACAACATACAATAATTACCCCATGTCAAACATAGATAAATATACACACATTAAACAAGACAAGCACCTAAATAACACTTATCTTTTATAAAAGTCATCAACTGCGGCCTTGAATTAGATGTTCCTTCCAGCCATAGACGTTGTTGCTCATAAGATTTCAGCAATAGGTCACCCATGATATGGAGCACAACTCCACCAGGGAAAAATGGTTCCTAGTGACAACCTATGGTCTAAAACTCAACAGAATTACTCAGTCCTAGGTGCCCATTGTTGCATATAGCTCACAATCCCTCATTCCCCATGCACCTGCCACACCCAAGGAAGTGTGCCCCTTCTCTGCTCAAGAGTCCTTCAACTGCCCCACTTCCCTTCCTAGGATTACCAACAATAGGATGGATAGGAAGTCTCTGAGCCTTGTGACTAATGCTCAAAGCACCAGGGAACAACTCTCAACAAAAATCTCACTTGGAGAGTATGCCCATGGTCTGACAACCACTCCACAACAACCAGTCTCTCACCCAGAGAGATTGCTTACATTTTGTCCACCCATCTCTTCGACAATGAAACTATGGATGTATCCCCACAACCCCTTACAAGATTCTCTGTGCAGATAAGGTAATAATCAAATTATCCATACAGTCCGATCTGTTGGAGAAATTTCTATTTTTGGCACATTAGTTCAGTGGGAGTTAACTGACTAGTTCTATTTTAGACTTTCTATTTTAGATCATCACTATTATGCTATTATTAATGAATGAATTATGATATTATGGAATTTTATGTCGTATATATGCTTGTATTCCACTCATTCATTGATCATATTGATCATTATCTATGTATCAATCATCAGCTCATTGGAGTAGTGTGAATATATTTTCTCATTCTTCCATATTGAATATCTCTTCCTTTCTTGATAAGTTTTGTTTGCACTTGCTTTAGCTAGATCTCCTGTGCAGGTTTATATGAAACATTGACATGATATCAGAGATATGATTCTTGGAGAAAGCCAGACAAGCCAAAGAAAAAGGAAAATCAGATTTTCGGTGAGAAAAATTCATGGTCGTACATTTCGGCAGTGATTTCTCCAAAAATATTAACTTTTTGAGGAAACGACTCATGAGAGAACTAAATCTACTCATTTTGCAAGTGGATTTTCAACCATTTGGAAATATTCCTCACCCTTTGCTCATAAAGTAATTCGGAAGATCGCCTCCTGAAACTTATATGAATATGTGGTTGTACATTTCTACAGTGATTTCTCCCAAAATATTAACTTTTTGAGAAAAAGGATCGTCTAAGAAGTAAATCGACCCATTCTGCAAGTGGGTTTTCAACCGTTTGGAAATATTCCTCATGGTTTGTGTAGAAAGTAAGTCGGAAGATCCTCTCCTAAAACTGATACAAATTTTCACTTAAAGTGCCCTTTCTGCAGTGATTTCTCAGTTTTTCACTTGTTGATTGAGAGAAAAATTTTAGGGGTTCTCAAACACAGTGGGAGAGATGGATACAACACCTATTCTATAGTAAAATTTGGTGGTAATCCTCACACCATACAATTATTTTGATTGGAATCCCAAGGCAAAATTCCAACTCAGAAGGAAAGGACTGTACAACTTGGCGATGGGGACAAAAACATAACCTACATCAAAAATTGAGAAGATGAGATGGGAGAAACAAAAGGATGAAGCCACATGACTTATTATTGAATTGATTTCAACTAATCTATGGTTTCATGTTGTCGCATGCAAGAATCCAAACGAGATCTGGACCACCTTGTAAAGTCTATTTGGAAAGCAGGATCAGATGAGAGGTCATATGCTTGAGGTAGAGTTGAATACTTTAGATCCTAAAAGTTTTGATAATATAGAAGATTTCTTTACTAAGTTTAAATCTTTGATATTGAGCTTGGAATCTTGTGGTATTGATAAGTCTAAACAAGTGGACCAACTTATTCTAACAATCTTGGCCAAGCTAGGACCAAAATATGTTGTCTATGTTTCCACTTTCCATTCAGGAAGGTATCTCATGGGAACAAATTGGAATATTCCTACCATGGATCAATTGATTGATTTTATCACACATGAGCAGGAAAAACTCATTCATATGGGCCTAATCAAGGATCCCAAAGCACATGCACTCACCATGCATGATGAAAAAGGATCATCCAAATAGAGCGAGAAGGAGAAACATAATGAGAAGGAGGGATATTCCAAACCCTTTAACGATTCTTCAGGTTCCAAATACTCTTCAGATTCCAAGAAGAAGAAGAAGGGAAAGAAGTGCACTTACTGCAAGTATCAGAGCAGAATGCTCTTGATCATTTTTCAGTGCATGTCCCTGATGAAGTCCAAGTATAGAAAGTTGGGTCTCTAACTTATCTCTCTTGAGGAAAATCTCTCTCACACGCCCAAGAAACCCTCCATGGTGGAAGAAAAGAAAAACGACGGAGCAAAAGATTCTATTAATTTGTTGCTTCAACAAGCTCTCACGTGATAGAGGGACAAAATGATGGAGAATTTTTCCCACATTCTTCAATGCCTGTCGATAACAACTGGTGCGTCTTCATCAAGGGACCACTTTGGAGGCACCTCGCCTTTCAATGTACAGGTTAATTTTGATATTTCCATATTGAAGGTAAGATATATGTGGATGCCCTAGACAAATGGTTAAATATGCTAGAAGGTTATTTCTGTGTTCACCATTTTTCTGACAGGGAAAAGATCACCTTTGCACTCCTTAAGGCTCGCCCCCATGTCAAACATTGGTGGGAAATTTATTGGGATCAAAGTTCCACAGAGGATTCCAGAATATATGGGGCGATCCCACTTGGGATTTTTTTATGGATGCAGTCAAGGAACAATATTACCATGTTGGAAACTATGAAGACCGGTACATGATATGGACCACATTGCGACAAGAGAGGGGCCAAGCAGTGCCAGAGTTCACCAATGCCTTCCATACCTTGCGCACCAAGCTGGGTATCAAAGACTCCAAGCGACATTTGGTTCTGAAATACTATGGGGCTCTACACAGATACATTCAAATTGAAATGGATTTTCTGGACATCTCATCACTCGGTGCTGTGTATCGATATGCTGTTAAAATTGAGCAGAAATTTAGACACCAGAACAAACGGGAGTTCGGATTTGCAAATACACAACAACCAAAGTATGAGAAAGAAGTCCCTAACAAACAGCTTCCTGAAAACCAGTGTAAGCCACAGAAAAAGAAGGGTCACTGGAAGACGAAGAAGGACACCAAAAAATGGTGTGATTTCCACAAAAGCCCCTGGAACAACACTGATTAATGTCGCTCAAAATAGTCATTGGTGGCCGAGATCAAAGATGAGGAGCTGAACCCTGATTTAGAATTTGATTATGAAAATACTGGTAAAATATAGATCATTGACGCAGACCCCAATACTATTGTCACGACCAAAACAATTCAACCAGAAGAACCAACATATCCCAAAGAAGGGGAGCACCTTTTTCATTCACATATGTGGGTGAAGGAGACCCCGCTGCATTTTATTGTTGATAGCGGAAGCCAAAAGAACCTCATCTCAGCAGAGGTCGTCAAACAATTGGGATTGTCAACAACACCACACCCGCAACCATACAACATCAGGTGGCTTCGCCAGGGATGAGATCTCTGTTTCAACCAACAATTCCTATTGTCATATGATATCCAACCCTTCAAGGATGAGGTATTATGTGATGTTGCCCCGCTATATGTCTGTGATGTTCTCTTGGTCCAGCCATAAATGTGGAAATGCCATGTTTTTTATGAGTCTCGACCCCGCGATGTCATTGTTTCTCTAGTGGGGTCATCTCTACAGAATACCAGAATTAGTTCCGACTACTAACCCACCTAAAAAGTGCCACAAGGTAGTATTTCATACTACAAAATTCAACTTCTTCACAATCTGTTCAAAATATGAACATAAAGACACTGCACCACTGTAGCCTTGGTCCAAACACCTTCTGTCCAATAGAAGCAGGTTAACAGGATTGCACAAAGCACAAATATTCCTTCTGCACACAGTCATCTCAGGTATCCTGAATGGTTAAAAAGGTCCAACCCCGCCAGCAATAGGTTCGTGATAGTCTTTAACAAGCTAAGCAACATGACTTCTCCAACAAGGAAAGTAGCTCACCAAGGTTCAGATTCAACAAACACTTCCCCCTCTCCCTCGGGACTTCAACGCAATGGAGACCATTTATTTCTAAGGAGGGATGATTTATCCAGGTGGATATCAATGGCCACCCACCTATTCCACGGGCTCGAAAAACAATTTTCCATCTTGGCAGTTTTTTGACAGTTTTTCGGGTTCCAAACTTTCGTGGCCATTTTGAGGCCCTAAACGACATTTTTTGGGGATTTGGGGCCCAAGTGACTATTCAAGGCACTGACCTGGGCCAGTTGAAAATCATTCTTCTCGACTAGACCTTTCCAATGGTGTATCAAGTGCCCCCAAATAGAGATTTTATGCAAAAGTTACGCCCCCAGGAAGTTGACATATCAACTACCCCCGTCAGGGCCCGCAAACCTTTTGGATTTTCATCTTCCGGGGTTAGGATTTTGGATTTTACTTATGTTAAAAATGCCTTTGGAGCCTCATTGTAACAATCATCTTCTTGCGATTGCGAGTATCCATCACATCTCTTCTTAGAGATAAGTTGCTACCATTCTAGCGAGTCTTTCACTATGTATTTTTATAGTCTTTTTACATTTTCACTAATTAATAGAAATTGTGTATTACTATATATATGTGCCTATTCTTATATTTCTGATATATCTCTGCTATATTATTGCCTCTCTTTCAATATCTTTGTATATTTATGTGCTATATCTCTGCTCTCATTTCATGTCGAAAATAATCTGGATCATGAAGAATCCACATGCATGAAGAAACAAATCGATCTTATGGCAAATGCGCTTCAGTAGAAAAACCTTGGAAACTTCATTCCATAGGGAATCAAGAAGCAGAAGGAAGAATATATTGCTCCTGAGAAAGGTAATCATCATGCTCTTGTTGCAATTAATTCCTCATATGATTCGTAGATTATAGATTCTGGTGCATCCCATCATATGACAACGAAAGAGGAAGTTTTCTCTTCTTTGAGTCCATGCTCAAGACCCCCTATTCTCATGGGGGATGATACTCTAGTGGTAGTAGCAGGAGAGGGGAGAGTGGAACTCCATAATGGAAGTTTTGAGAATGTCTTACATGTTCCAAAGCTTTCTATGAATCTGCTCTCAATTTATCGGATCACTTAGAAAGGTAAAAATGTTGAATTTACATCAGATTTAGTTTTTGTACTTGACATGTATGGAAATTCCATCATTGCAATTGGTGAGGTGGATCACAAGTCAAGGTTGTATAAATTCACTAAGTTTTCTGATGATGACTCATCTTTTCTACTTACACATAAGTAGAGTACTTTGCATGCACCTCCAATGCAACATGCATATACTCTTGTGCTTCCATAAGTTACAAAGATTAGAGATGATTCCATACACTCAGATTTTGTACATGGAAATAAGCAGGTAGTACATCCAGATAAGAAGCCAACACCGAAGCTTCAACAGATGCCTAATAAGGAACAAACCACACTTCAAGCAGGCAACCTTGCAGGGAATCCATTGGATTCGAGGACTCAATCTCAGCATGAGGAGCCTTCTCATGTACTTTCATCTTCTGAACCTGCGATGCCCATGCATTGCTATATGGATCAATATTCTGATCCACAGCTCTATAGTGAGGTTGTGGGAAATCCATTATGACAGCCGGCGATGAAAAAGAAGTATGACTCACTCCTAAAGAATCAAACTTTGGATTTGGTTCCACTTCCACTAGAAAGGAATATTTTCAGGTGCAGATGGGTCCACCATATCAAGAGGTACAAGGCTAGACAAGTTTCCAAAGGACTTCATCAGATCCATAAATATTTCTACATCTTCACGAAGACTTTCATTGAGAAAAAGTTTCAGATTTTGCGGGATCATCTTGGAGTGAAGAACACAATTTCCTAGCATTTGCCTTTTCTTCTTTTGATGCATTGTCTTTTGAGGGGGGGTTTTGTTCCCATGTAGTTTTCCCTCTTTCCTCATTTTTATTCAGTGTTCATTAGTTTCATTGTACATGAGTACCTAATATGGCATAGTTGTCGGGACTCATTTTTACTCCATAGTGATGTTCATGGGGGGGGGGTGTTGGAGAAATTTCTATTTTTGCACACTAGTTCAGTGGGAGTTAACTGACTATTTCTATTTTAGACTTTGTATTTTAGATAATCACTATTATGCTATTATGCATGCATGAATTATGCTATTATGAAATGTTAGGTCCTATATATGAGTGTATTCAACTCATTCATTGATCATATTGATCATCATCTATGTATCAATCATCATCTCATGGGAGTAGTGTGGATATATTTTCTCATTCTTCCATATTGAATCTCTCTTCCTTTCTTGATAAGCTTTGTTTGTACTTGCTTTAGCTAGATCTCCTGTGCAGGTTTCGATGAAACATTGACATGACCCCCTTCTGCATAAGAGAGTCTGCAACATGAATTCCTTCCCCAAATCCCCCCAGATCATCTCCCATGCAACAATGCCAAAAATATACTAAGGCCAAAAATATATATTGCATGCCTTCCTCTTGAAACTTGCTACATTCA
>JASDQU010736489.1:111348-140791 GCA_032191745.1 Picea mariana
GAAGGGGAAAATAAAGTTGTTTAGAAGCTAAGGAAAAGATCAAATAAATATTTTGAGGGGCCTAGTGAGATCAAAGGGAAAATAACCAGGACAAACTCCATAAACGAAATTTCAAAGTAAAGGAAGACAATGAATAGTAAAATTCCTGAAGGTCCAGAAATCCAAAACAAAAGGAGAGGCCCCATGCTATTTTTCCTCCACCAGATGTTGAAAGTAAAAAATAACATAGGAGGGTTGTTGCTAGCTCAAAAATTGGTGACACACTGAGCGAAACAACGAGTCTCTACAAATAAACCTTAAGATAGTTACTAGTTCTCTTAAAATATTTTACCTTGTTGAAGAACCCAAGCTTTATCCCGGAGGATCCCACTTTACCTTGTATTTTAGATAAGCTATATGAATGTTTGTTTCCATCTTGCGAATATCACTAGTTATGGCTACAAGGAAGGAGTGTGAATTTCATTCCTTGACTTAATCTTCCTTTAGAGGCCAATGAAATATCATCAGGTAATTACATACAAGAAATGTTGAAAAGTTCAGTTTAGTTGTTTCCATTCTCTGGTGTTGATCCACTACCAATGAGCATCCATAACCCTAACATAGTCACCGCGGTATCACAGGGCTTGCTCCACTGCCAACAAGTGTTCATATCCCCGAAGAATATACCTACATGTCCCACATGATTTGAAATGTCTTTCCCCATCCTTTATGTTTACCTCAATTTATTTTGCTTTTCTCTTAGAGAGAGGTGGATGGGGGATCTTAGTCATCCTTTAAAGGCATACATGATGATACCTATTAGTGAGAAATATTTTAGACATGCTTGTTTTATAAAAAGAATATTCCTTACATGCAATACCTTGGACACTTCATCGACTTTTAGGTAAGATGGCAGCCATCATTAGATGTGTGAGTGGAGCCTCGTACATAACCAACAATTTTTCTATAAATAGGTCTGAGTCGCTCATAGCTATCCATTGTCCAAGTAGTGTTCCATCATTGAGTTTGAGTCTCAAGTACTAGATTGAGGTAACGGACAAAGAATAAGAACAATAATACAATTTGGTGTGGTACGATACGAAAAAGGTTGTCACAGAGATAAAAATTTTGAGGAACTGCAACCTGTCATGTGAAATATCTCAAGTTTGAAGTTGTCATGATGAAAGAAATTTTGAGAAAGAACGATGTGTCATATGAAAATAAACTTTGAATTGATTTGATATTTCACTATAAAGGAAATTTTGAAGTGATGTGATGTGTCACAACCAAGGATAGTTTTCGATGATGCGATATGTCACAACGCAGAAAGTTTGTGCGATGCAAAATGTCACATCAAAGTAAATTTTGGAGCGATGCATTATGCCACATAGAAATAAAATTTGATGCAATGTGACGTGTCGCGTCTTAAAAAGGTTGAAGTGTGATATGTGTTGTGTCATAGACAAATGAATTTTTAGTGCTATACGTTGCAAAGAAGAAACTTTCTGTGAGATGTGAAAAGAAAGTTTGTACAAGTTTTTTGGAAGAATTTAGAAGGGGAAAAGTAAGTTGTTCAAAAGCTAGGGAAAAGATCAAAGAAATATTTTGAGGGGCCTAGTGAGATCAAATGGAAAATAACCAAGACAAGCTCCATAAACAAAATTTCAATGTAAAGGAAGACAATGAATAGTAAAATTCATGAAGGTTCAGAAATTCAAAACAAAAGGAGAGGACCCATGCTATTTTTCCTCCACCAGATGATGAAAGTCGAAAATAGTGTAGGAGGATTGTTTCTAGCTCAACAATTGGAAACACACTAAGATAAACCATAAGTCTCTACAAACAAGCCTTAAGACAATTATGTGTTTTGTTAAAATATTTTACCTTGACGAATCACCCAAGGTTCAGCCCAGAGGATCCCACTTTACCTTGTCTTTTAGATTAGTTGGATGAGTGTTTATTTCCATCATGGGAGGATCACTAGTTATGACTGTGAGGTATTAGTGTGAAGTTAATTCCTTGACTTAATCTTCTCTCAAAGGCCAGTGCAATATCTCAAGGTAATTACATACAAGAAATAATGACAAGTTTAGGTTAATTGTTTCCATTCTATGATGTTTCTCCATTGCCAGTGAGTGTCCATATCCCTAATGAAGTCACTCTAGTATCACATGCCTTAATTATTTACCAACAAGTTTTCATAGCCCCGAAGAATATACCTACATGTCCCACATGATTTGAAATGTCTTTTCCAAGCTTTTACCTTTAGCTCAATTTATTTTGCTTTTCTCTTAGAGAGAGGTGGATGGGGGATCTCAATCATGTTTTAAAGGCGTGCATGATGATACTTGTTAGTAAGAATTGTTTTAGATATGCTTGTCTTATAATAATCATATTCCTTACATGCAATACCTTGGACACTCCATCAACTTCCCGGTACGATGTTGGTCAAAATTATATGTGTGAGTGGAGCCTCAGACATAACCAACAATCTGTCCAAAACCAAGACTGAGTTTCTCATAGCTATTTGTTTTCCAAGCAATGTTCCATCACTAAGTTTGAGTCTCTAGTACTAGAATGAGGTAATGAACAAAGAATAAGAACCAATGTCCCATCTAGTGGGCTAGGAGTGGATCTCCATGATTTTGACTAGATGTGTTCAAAGATTATAGAATCAAGAAGAGCATTAAAGACATATGGTTTAATTACTAAAAATAGGAGACAAAAGGGTATTCTTGGAAGAGGAGTTAGCTAAGCAAAGAAAATAACTTAAAGAAAAAAAGCAATAAACAAACTCAATTCTAGAAAAAGAAGATAAACAGAGTTCAAAGAAAATGAATAAAAATGCAGGTTTCCTTAAGGGGAAGAAAGATTGTCAAACAAAAAGCCTTGCATCCACATTCATAATCAAAGGTGAGATACATATTCAAAAAACAAAATATAAAGCTTAGCTTGAAACCATAATACAATTGAAAGATCAAACCTTTAATAAATGATCAGTGAAAGATAGGTAGTAAGCAAGGAAAATGTTTTTGAAAAGAAAGCGAGAATCTTAGCACTGTGTGTGGCTTGAAAATAATTCATGCGTCAAAATGCAACAACTATTCATGCAGCTTCTTGGAAAACACTGATCCTTGTGAAAGATTAGACACATAGTAACTCATCTAAACAGGCTTTAGTGCTAGGTTGTTTGAGAATTAAATTTCATTTCTAATTTCTCAAATCCCGCCAGCTATAATTTGTGGCCTTGTGTTTTGAAAAATCTAGGGACCAAATAGTGCCTCATTTTCCCCTTCTTCTACATGTTTTCTCTATTCATGCATTATCCCCATCCTTGTGGTGTTTGTGATCATTTTCTGACTCTCCAATCATAAGAAGTGAACATGGTCCTGCAAATTATTTCGGAGCACAAACAAGCTCATGACATCACTAATTTAAGTCAAGCATGTGATATCCTCAGACATATGTACCTACGTAGGAAAATCATTTAGGATATAAGGTAGGTTTTAACTGTCTCAAAAGAAACAAAAAGGCTTGAGATAAAAAAATATGCAAAATTTTTTGAAGCAAGATTCAATTTTTTTTTTGTAAATGAGCTTTATAGGTGTTATGCCCCATGGATATATCAAATTTTCCAGGGATTTTCTCTTTCACAAGCTCTGTCCTCTTTTTCTTAGGTAAGGAAAATCTTCAACAATTGGTGTCTACATACAATGACTTCATAAGATAAATCATTGACAATTTAAGCGTGATACAATGAAGACAATCGATCATACCAATCAACCAACCATATGGACTGCTATGTTAATCAACCTACAAATAGAAATTTGGTTTATCTTTCAAATTAAGCAATCCTTCCTAGCTTAAACTAGTTTCCAATGTAACAAAACTTGATTGAAAAATAGGGTTGTAACACCCCATTTTCCTCCAGTTGTAATTATAATTATGACCTAAATACTAGAATAGACAAATAATGTAGTTGTGCTTTTGTTTAATGAAAAAATCAACTATTAACTGACTGAAGGGTGGAGCACTAGTACTGACCATGATACCACGAGTGGAAACTAATGTGGGGGATTTCCTTACCTAAAAGCCTTATTACCTCAATTCATTTGAATATATTTTCCTCTCTTCCTTTTTCCAAAAACAAGTTAATGAAAGAAGGCATGGTAGTTGAGCAACCAACTACATATATTAATGGAGGTATGGAGGGATGAATAGGACAATTGAAGATTGTAAGCCATGGGTACAACAAAGTACCCACCTCGTTTTGGGGTTGACCCATGAATGCTTCTGACAGAAGGAAGGGAAAATCACGAATCTTTGAGGGGGGAATTTTTGCTAAGAGAATAAACTCTCTAAAGTTTAGTTTTGGAATTGTGAAAATCAGGCATGAATATACCCAAAAATATGACCTAAGTATGGAGGGTTGCGAATTTGATTCTTGTTGGGAAAGGAAGTGACATTGAGAGGGGAAGCTACTGAGGGGTTGCAGAGGTAGTGAAGGGCTTCCCTTGTGAAAGTAAAGCCATATGGGAAGGCATCTGAAATATTCATAGAGACCCTGGGCTTGGTGGGTAAAGGGGTTTATGTTGTATGGTTTCCTATGAAGGAGAGTGGCCTTCACATTTCTAAATTTCCTTGAGAGGAATATGAGTTTCCCTGATGGCATCATGGCTTGGCATGGGGGTGGTCTGTTGTAAAGAAACAAAAGTGCAACATAGCCTATGGTTGGGTGGAAAATCTTCCCCCCTCAGTCAATTGGTTGGTTAACAATTTATGACAAATAATTTTCTCACTGTGCTCCCTTTATAATCTACAATTATACTTACATTTTCAAATAATTATATTGTATGGTTAAGGAGCGAGAATTTGTGACAAAGGAAATAAATGCATGATTTGTGTTCTTTGCATGCCTTGAAAGTCCTTACTACTTAATATCTCTTGGAATTATGTGATTAGTAAGATATGTTGGGTATGTGTTATATTCTTTGCAAAAATTTTCCCATGTATTGTACACTAATATGGGAGAAAGGGGTAGGGGGGTTCAGGGGCGAATCCCCCAATTTTTTTGGTGTGGTTTTTTGCATCTATTTTTGGTGGTTTTTTGGCACGTGGTTTCGCCGATGGTTTTCTAATTCCGATTAAGAAATTAGGGTTGTTGACTAATCCAGGTCAATGGACTAGAGGTTTGGATGTCGCAGAATCATATATGCATATTGTATTGTAAACAATGAGTATTATGATGAATATAAGATTATAGGTGTGACTCTAAACAGGTTGTTGGTTTTCTTGGTTTGGGTTTCCGGGGTACAAATCTCTGTGTATTATGTGTGTGTGCCATTACATATTTTCTATTTTTATTAAGAATCTGTTTGCAGTAATTAATTGTACAAGGTTAAAATCTACATTTGGTATCAGAACAATTATTGGATTTAGGGGGACGCATTTGTGGTTAGGGGTTTGGATCAGGTCTGTGATAATCCTTGTTAAAGTGGGATATTTGCAATATTGATTCTTTAAGTGAAAAGAAATCAAGAGTAGTTTGAAAATATAGATCGAAAAATTTAATGGGAAATGTTTTGAGTTGTGGAAGCTCAAGGTGGAAGATCTGTTGGTAGAAAAAGATCAATGGATCATGGTGGATCCAGGTACTACACCTATAAGAACGTCAACAAAATACTAGAAAAATTTGGATCGAAAGGCGAAGAGAAAAATCTGGGCGTGTCTCTCAGATTCAGTATTAATGAATGTGTAAGAGGAAGCTACAACCAAGGAATTATGGTATAAGTTGGGGACTTTGTATTAGTTTAAGTATTTGAGAAAGAAACATGCATGATGGTTTGAGGAGAAATGGTGTTGTTGAAGGGAGTTCGGATCAAAACTCGATATAAGTTTCAGTGAAGCACTATTAATGATATGGGTAATAGTTCCATTGTTCCTGAGATTGGAGCCGAAGAAGAAAAACCTCTTACTATTTTTGGAGAAAAGGATATGTTGTGGCATCAAAGACTGGGGGAATATTGGAGAGAAGAGATTTTGAATACTATACGGTAAATGTATGGTTGAAGGTATGTATAAATGCTCTTTGGATTTTGATTTTTGTGAACATTGTGTATATGGGAAGCAAAATTGGGTAAGATTCCCCTTTGATGCAACAAGGGAAAGTGGAATTTTACAGTTGGTGCAGAGTGATGCATTTGGACCTGTGTTGGTTCCATCATTAGGAAAATATGTGTACTATGACTCATTTATAGACGACTTCTCCAGGAATACATGGATATATTTCCTTAAGAATAAATATGAAGTCTTTGACAGGTTTAAAGAGTTTAAGACTCTTGTGGAGAATCAAATGGAGAAAAGAATTAAGGTGTCGAGGACAAATAATGGTGGATAGTTTTGTGGAAATGATTTTGAATAATTCTGTAAGAAGTGTGGTATATAAATGTAGAAGACTACTCCATATACACTTCAACATATTGGAGTTGTAGAAAGGATGAGTAAGATAGTGATGGAAAAATAAAGGTGCATGCTCAGTGGTGTCGGGTAAGGACATGAATTCTGGGCATAAGCAGTGGGTATTGCATGTTACCTGGTCAATTGATCACCCTCATCATCTTTGGATGAAAAAAACTCCACATGAGGTATGGACTGGTAATAAACCCTCTTTGACACATCTTAGAATATTTGGTTGTGATTCCAATGTTCACGTTCTAAAGAAAAATAGAAGTAAGCTGGATAAAAAGACTAAAAAGTGTATCTTTATTGGGTATAAAAATGGTCTGAAAGGTTACATGCTTTGGAACCAAGAAACTAAGAAGGTAGTGTATATCTGAGATGTGGTATTTATAGAAATCAAATATTTTTTGAAACAGGAGGTCCTACAAAGGAAGGAAGAACCAAAGAAAATAGAGTTTGAGCTGAAGGATAATGAATCATACTCTATAGAAGAACATGAATAAAAAGAATAAGATCCTCATACTCCAGTATTGAGTAGATCGGTTCGAGAAGGAAGACAACTAGAAAGGTATACTCCACTTGATTTCTATTCAAATTTTGCTTTGTCTATTACTGATGATGATCCTAGATCTGTTAGGGAGGCAGTGGATTTAATGGATGGAAAACTTTGGAAAAATGCCATGGTTGAAGAAATGGCAGCCTTGGACAAGAATGAGGCTTGGGATCTTGTGGAGTTGTCAGATGAAAGAAAACCCATTGGAAACAAATGGATGTTTAAAAAGAAGTTGAATGTAGAAGGAAAAATGGAGAAATACAAAGCTCGGTTAGTAGAAAAATGGTATTCCCATGTAGAGGGAATTAACTTTGGTGAAAAATTTTCTCTTGTTGCCAAGTTAACTTCTATTAAATTTATTTTTTTTGTTGCTTTTGTGTTTGATTTTGAAGTAGAACAGAAGGATGTGAAGAAAAAATTCCTACTAGAAGGATTTGTTGTGAAGGGAAAGAAAGAGCCGGTATGTAGGATGAAAAAGTCCATGTACGAGTTAAAGCAATCACCAAGGATGTGATATACGAAATTTGATACATATATGTTGGGACTTGGATTCACAAGGAGAAAAGCGAATCACTGTGTGTATTTCAAATTAATTGGTGATCATATTATTTATTTTGTCTTGTATGTGGATGATATGTTGTTGATAGGAAACGACAAATAGATTATCCAGGATGTGAAAACTTAGTTGTCCTCTAAATTTGACATGAAGGATCTTGGTTCTTTAAATTTCATTTTGGGCATGAAAATTAAAAGAGATTGGGAAAAAAAGAAACTCTGGTTAAATAAAAAAAATGTGTCGAGACAATATTGTAGAGGTTTAATATGCAGGAATGTAAAGTGATCAAGGGTCCTATTCCTATAGGTGTAAAGTTATCTTTGGATCTGAGTGTCCCAAGACATAGGAAGAGGAAGATTACATGTCATGTGTTCCATATGCGAGTGAGGTTAGCGGTTTTATGTATGAAATCGTTTGTAGTAGAGAATACATTGCACATGCAGTGGGAGTTTTGAGAAGGTATATGTCAAAACTAGGGAAGGAACATTGGACAACAGTAAAGAGGGTTTTCAAGTATTTGCATGACACTACTAGTTATGGATTGTGCTACCAAGGAAGACCAGGATTGGACAAAGTGTTGGACTTTCATGGATTTGTGGATGTAGACTGGGCTGGAGATCTAGATCACAAAATATCTACAAGTGGGTATGTGTTTAACCTATTTGGAGGAGCAATCAGTTGGATGAGAAAAATATAGTCTCTAGTGGCACTCTCAACTATAGAAGTTGAATACATGGCAACCACTCAAGAAAGAAAAGAAGAAATATGGTTACAAATATTGTGTTCAAGTAATGGGTTGGTACAACAAGCTATACGGATATATTGTGATAGTTAGAGTGCAATATTCCTTACGAAGAACCTAGCTTATCATTCAAAGACAAAGCATATCAATGTTCAATATCACTTTGTGAGAGACATGGTTGAAGACAAGAAGGTGTTGTTGATGAAGGTGGACACTTTGGAGAATGTTGTAGATATTAACAAAATCTGTGAGGACTGAGAAGTTCTCTTGGTGTAGAGGATTTATGGGAATTGTTGACTATGTAATCTTGTAACCCCATGTATGCAAAGAAAACAATAAGTGGTAGAATTTTGGGTATGTGTTATATTCTTTGCAAAATTGATCCCATGTACTATACACTAATATATGAGAAACAGAGGGTTTGGGGGTGGAGCCTCAATTTTTTTTTTGCGATTTTTTGCGTCTATTTTTGGCAGTTTTTTGGCACATGGTTTTCTAATTCTGATTAAGGAATTAGGGTTGCTGACTAATATGGGTCAATGGATTAAAGGTTTGGATGTCGCGGGCTCATATATGTATATTCTATTGTAAACAATAAGTATTATTATGAATGGAAGATTAGAGGTGTGACTCTAAACAGGTTGTTGGTTTTCTCGGTTTGGGTTTCCAGGTTAAAAATATTTGTGTAATGTGTGTGTGTGTGTGTGCCATTGTATCTTTTCTATTTTTATTAAGAATCTGTTTGCAATAATTAATTGTAAAAGGTTAAAATCTACAAGACATGTGTGGGTGTGTTGAGTTTTGTACTCACAGGGATTATTGTATTCCCCTAAGCCTCAGATCTCTTGTTTTCAAGCTACAACTGATTAATATTTACTTTAATATGCAAGTCCCTTTATTGGTATTTATTGAATTGCAAGGATGTTAGACTGGTAAACATAAATAGCATGAGTTATAGGGTTGTGTACCTTGGAAGTTCTCCTTTTCTTTAGACGCCTGCATGTTTGAAGGCCTAAACCTCGTAAATCCATGTAAAATCGAGGAAATGACTTGTAAATTTGAAGAGGATGGGGTTCATTATGGCCTTGTGTAGACAATGGACCAAATTATAGTCATAATTAGGGAGCGAATGCTAGAGAAGTAGCAGTATTTGAGATATATAGAAATCTAGATTTAGAAATTAACCCAATAGTGGGGAAAATCCTGGATTCCCAGATATTCAGATGGTCATATTTATGTCGACAGGTTCCACAGCTCGACATTCTATCGACATTGAGCGTGGTGATGCCATCATCCGAAAGTCTAGGAATTTGAATTTTCAAATAAATGTTGCACAAGAAATTCATGGATCATGAATTTCGAGATGGGTAGGGTTCCTATCGCAAGGTTTTGTTGTAGGCAGGGTTCGAGGTGTCGTGACGTCAACATCCAGATCCAGATATTTGGACTAAGCACATTTTTGAGTTTTTTCGGATCCTGGATTTAGGGTTCCACCCCCTTTCAAGCTTGTGAAGAAAGGGAGTTGAGCACATGTGGATGACGTCAATATGACGTGTCATGCTAGGTGGTGGTCAAATCACCAAGAGGAGTTGGACAAGTGTTAGCATGGGATTGATGCTAAACAAAAGGATCTAGTTATCGGTAACACACATTTGAGCCCAATTTTAATCTCAGTTGTTGGATCAGAAGGATCCCAACTGTTTGATTGTCATTAGGTTACAAGGTTCCATGTCAAAGTTCCAGATCCATAAATCTAGCTCTTCAAATAATGACGCATAAAATAAATCCCAGATCCTGGATATCCGAATGGGTATTGGTTCTAGGGCACAATTCTGTGCCAAGAGATTTTCCTGTTTCCTTTGGAGCCCATGTGTCATTCCATAGTTATTCCATGTTCCTTAACTGTGTCTGGACATGTGTTGTTAGTGATGTCATATCCGAAAGTATGAAAATTGTGTTGCTCAAATAAATGTGAAGTTTTCACAACGAACCTAGATAGTAGAAAATGAACACACAAAGCTTGCAAGAGAGAAGAGAAGAAAGTAGAATGAAATAATTGTATTAATTGTTGAGTAAAATGGTAAAATACACATGATATACTCTACATGGATAAGTGAAGTTTCCATAGTAGTGATCTAGCGAGATCTAGACACTCATTGACAGGAACTAGAGTAATCTGCCACCTAGTACTAGTTAACTGATCCATGCAATCATCAGTTAATTGAGTCACATGTGTGGAAGCGAGAGAAACACATGCAATCAAAATATATGTGCCCTATTGGCCACATGCATGAGATATGCACACTCCTGGTGAGAAAACTAAGGTGAACATGCAATTGTTGGTGATAAAACCGAGGTTGCCATGCATGAGTGACTTTCACTAGTCTAACTGAGGTGTAATTGACTCTGAACTAAAGAGATTCGCCCTAATTTGTAGGGGAATATTCTCAAGAGAGAATATTCTCATCTATGGAAGTTCCCTCAACATTGGACTATCAACCTTAGGAAAATAATTACCTAGGTGAGTGTGTAATATCTCCAACAATAAATTAGCCCAAAGATTTTCTTGGATCCATAATATGCAGATAGGTCAAGGTTGTAGCTAGTTGATCTCCTTGGTGAGGGTCATGGTAATGTCAACAACAATTCACATCCCTCTCAAATCCAACAAAGAATACCCATATCCTGGTTGGAGTTGAGAGCGCTATGAGTTGTTGCTTGTTGGAAAGAAACTGACACTGGTAAGGGGAGTTTGTCAAGGGATTGTGTAGCAGAGAAGTGACTCCCTAGTGTAGAGGAAATCCAATTGGGAAGGCACCTGGTAAGCTCGTGGAGGTCTTAAACTCAGTGGCAAGAGGCGGAATTTCTTCTATTTCCAGTGGAGTGAAGGAGAGTAACCTTCCTGATCAAATCCTTAACCTGTTATCCAACCTGTGAGAGTCCCCTAGTGGTATCATGGCCTAGAAAGGGGGTGGCTTGATATAGAAATACAAAAGTACAGCACAACCTACGGTTGGGTGGAAAGGAATTCACCCTTAGTCAGTTGGCTTGCTGAGAATATCATTGAATAGATAAGTGTTTTCCTGATGTGTCTATTGAATGTTTACTAGTGGTTGTAAAATGTATTATGTTCTTATTAATAGTCTTAATATGATAAATGAATGTTAATTCCAAGTTTAAACTAGAGTAACATAATCTCCTCTTAAAAGGTTAATGAAAAAACTGTGATAATTATGCATGGGAGGTCAGTGCAGGCTAATAACCTTGTGTTGTCCCTATCCCTTGAATGGAAAGTTTGAAGGATATACAAATCTTCATTTAGGGGTCTTGGTAGAATGTTTCTTGCTTGCTAGGGAAGTGGGTTGGAAGCTTGAGGGAGTAGAGTCAAACCACTGTAGGAAGGTGTCAGGAAAGGCCACAGATATGGTAGGTCCATAAATAATCCTTAAGCCTAATTTTAATCCCTATTTAAACCCAAAGGAAATGGTATTTGTTGACTCAGTGAGGAGATTAGATCTCAACTTTTCATCGAAGATCCTAGCCTTGCAGGAAGTCTGTCGGAAGGTGAAGCCTTTGGGAGAACCTGAAGTAAGATACTGTAGTGAAATTCTGATGGGAAAGTTCTGAGTTGATGAGAGTCATCGATATATCAAAATTATAGACCAATGACATCGAGACCGTATATTTGTTGCATGTTAAATCGACAAGCCTATCATAAAAGAAGAGTCTGGGAAGGTCTGGGAAGAGTAGTAGACATAATTTCCAATGAGGAAAATCCGATGTTGAAATCCCAAGAGTGGGGAGAGTCATAGATATGTAGGTGTTGAAGCCAATGGGATTTGAGCCAATGAATATAGTAATGATCCATTCTGAAGAAAGGATCCCACTGAAGAAGCAACCTCAATTAACCACTGAGTGAATGTGAGGTCCGATAGAGTGTTTATTGTTTGATGTGAGGTTCTGATGACCGTTGGATCCATCAAAGGATTTATCATTCGGGAAAGATCATTCAGGAATTCATGTGATCATGTAGAGTGGTAACTTTCCACTGGTGGTGGCTAGAGTGGGCGAAGACTGTTGTTCTACGGGTGAGGCAACCCGATGAGATCTCAACTGTAGAATTTTTTCATGGACCCCATCAGCCAAGTGTTGAGAGGAGAGCAGGTGAGGTGTTAACCATCACATAATTTTAAGGTGTTGAGTAAATCAGGACCATTGATTTTCCAACCCGATGGTTGTTGGATATGTCAGAAGGGAAGTTGTCGAAAAAATTTCGATCGGGAAATGAATTATGGGTTGAATAGTCGATTTTCTAGATGGGAAGGGAACCCGAATCACCGTTGACCATTGACTTGGCTGAGATGAGTGAGACAACGTCGTTCGATTGGGGAGATTTATTCCCTATTCTATGTGGTTGTGTTTCACCAACGAATTTGTTGAGAGAGAGAGAGAGGGTGGCAAGTCTGAGGAATTTTCACTGCCACATCAATCACACACACACACATCTCTTCATTGTGGTTCAAATGACGAAGAGGAAGTTCTCATGTGCACCATGTAGGATGAAGGTCGAGTAGGGGATGTAAACTCAAGAGTGTAATCTTAGCGGAAGAGAATGTTTTACATCCCACCAGCCTAAGCAAATTTTAGAGGGTCAAGTGTGTTATAGAGTGGTATCAGAGCGATGCTCAAACTCTAGGCTTGAATGGGTCACCAAGTCTGAATGAATGATTAAGAGAACTTTAAAAGATAAAAGTATATGTTCTATTTTGAGTGATTTAATTGTGCTAATGAGTATTAACAATAGTTTTGATTAGGAATGATAAGTAGGAATGGAGTCCTGGTTCGGGATTGTCAAACTAGACTGGTGTTTGACAAGGACAAGAATTTTATGTCAATGCTTTTGAAATGTAATTGCTAATAGTGTTTCAGTGTTTCAACACGTAGGACGTACTGAAAAGGAAAACAAAAGTGAATGGTGCAACATAGTATGGAGGATACCTTGCACTTTCGAGATGAAGAATATGATGGCATGAGGGCTAGGGAAACCCCTCTAGATTTGGTAGCCACACTAAGGAGTCAGAAAGAAAATAATGAAAGGCTCATGAGAGCTCAAGATGAACATGAAAAGTTAAATGTTGCGTTACTGTAGATTATATCTGAGATTCAAAATTACTTGCAACAGGGTCCAACCATTAGTAATCCAAGACTAAAGTAGTAATATAAATTGAATATCCCTTCGGATGTCCCAAAGCATGGAGAAACTCATAGTAATGTGGGGAGGAGTTCTTTTAGAAAAATACATCGATATGCTAAGAGAAGCAAAACTAGTGGGGATACTTCCACAGAGTCATCTAGTGGGAAGACCACTATAGAGGAACTGTATAGTAGTGACACTGGGTCAAGTGTTCCTAAGAAGAGAAAAAAGAGACAATCAAAGAGTTCTCTGATAGAAGAATTCAATAAGGAAAAACCACCTACCTTTGATGGGGAGATCAAGAATGGAGAATAAGTCAAGGCTTGGTTGTTGGGATTAAGGAAGTATTTTCAAGTGCATAATTACTTGAAAAATACAAAGGAAAATATAACCATTTTCAACCTGAATGGACGAGATTCCATATGGTGGGAGGACCTCAAGGAATTTAAGTGATTTAAGGAAAAAAAGATGACGTGGAAGCAGTTTGAGAAATATTTCAGGAAGTAATATTTATTAGAGAAGTATTGTGGTGGTAAGATTAAGGATTTCCATGAACACAAGTTGGGGAAACTTACCATGGATTCTTATTCCAAGAGTTTCTTAGAGTTGTTGAGATACGTTCCTTACCTCAAGGATGAGAAAGCAAGGATACAATTCTTCTTCATTTGAATGGCATAGTCATATGAGGATATGATTGAGTTTAATGAGCCTAAGACTTTGGAAGACACTATTAGAAATGGAAATTGTTTCTATGACTAATCCAAACATAGGTAGGAACTACTTAACGGTTGGAAGAGAAGGGATAAACTTAGATTTCAGAGGAATGGATTCAAGTCATCCCAATATAAGAACCCAATGAAAGGTGCTCAGTTCGGTCATCTGAACATAAGTATGCACCAACATAACTTTCCATCTCAGAGTGGGAATAGGCCAATAGAGCAGGTAAGAGAGAAAGTATAGGAGCAAAAGAAAGAACCTCTAAAATGTTGGAGTTGTGGAGAGGCACATATGTTGATAGATTTCCCTCACAGAAAACATGACAATAAAAGGGTTTACCATGTCCAGGAGGCTACTACATTCAATTATGTGGCCAAGAGTGTGCCGAGAATTTGCAGTTGTTGAGAATCAAAAAGCATGCCACCAAGATTTTGTGGTGGAGTTGGAAGGTATAATTTCCAATCAACCCATTTTTATTTTGATTGACCTTGGTTCTAACCTTAGCTATGTTTCACCCCAAGTTGTTGAAGCATGTTATTTATAGAGGAAGAAACATATAAAATCATGGTTGGTTCAATTAGCCACAGGGACTAAGAGAAAGGTAAACAAAGTAATAGAGGCATGCCCATTTGAAATGAGTGGACTGCATACATAAGCAACCTTAAACATTCTACCCTTAGGATCACATGATGTGTTTATAGACATGGATTAGTTGGACATCCATAAAGCAATATTGAACTTCCATGATAAGACCTTGGAATATGAATACAATGAAGGAAACATGAGGGTGGTGCGAGGCATTCAAAATCCTCTATCGATAAGGAAAATATCATCACTGCAACTGAAGAAGTTTAGTAAAAGAGGGTGTCCCTTGTATGCAATACAAGTGCTTAATGAAACTGGGAATAAGGAGATGAAGATTGAGGATCACCCAGTGTTGTGGGAATCTAAATGTGTATTCCCAGAGGAGGTACTTGGACTTCCTCCTAAGCGAGATATTTATTTCTCAATAGATCTTGTACTAGGAGGAGTACCAACATCAAAAGTACCCTATAGAACAAGTACATCAGAGATGGTAGAGTTAAAGGCACAATTAAAAGAACTGATGGATAAGGGGTATATCAGGCTGAGCGTATCCATGTGGGCAGCAACCACGTTGTTCCTGAAGAAAAAGGACAATACCTTGCGATTGTGTATTGACTACCGACAGTTGAAAAAGATGACCATCAAGAACAAGTGCCCATTTCCGAGGATTGATGATCTTTTTTATCATCTTAGAGGAGCTACATTATTTTATAAAATTGACCTAAGATCAGGATATCAACAAGTCAGGATTAAGGATGAAGAGATCCACAAGACAACTTTTAGGACAAGATATGGACACTATGAGTTTCTAGTGGTGACTTTTGGGATTAAAAATGCACTCACCACCTTTATGTGTTTAATGAATAATTTTCTTAGCAAATATTTGGATACATTCATTTTGGTATTCGTCAATGATATTCTAGTATATTCCAAGACCAAGGAAGACCATGAGGAACATATTAGGTTGGTGTTACAGGTGCCAAGAGATATTTACCAGCTATATACCAAATATAGCAAGTGTGACTTCTTCCGGAAGGAAATTCAATATTTAGGTCACACAATATTAGAAGAGGGAGTGGCAGTAGATCAAAAGAAGATCAAGGAAATCATGGATTGAACATCCCCTCATAATGTATTGAGGTAAGATCATCTATGGGATTAATTGGATACTATAGAAGGTTTATCAAGGGATTTTCCAAGATTGCTCATCCCATTACCTCATTGCAAATAAAAGGGATGAAATTTGTGTGGTTAGCAGAGTGTGAAGCCAACTTCGAGTAGTTGAAACATATCTTGACCAATGCCCCTATTTTAAATATCGCAGACCCTAAGAAATATTTTTTAGTTTGCACTAATTCTTGCAAAGAAGGACTTGGTGGAATCCTTATGCAACATGGACACATTATTTCTTATGAATCTAGGAAGATGAATGCGAATGAACAATGATATATCACCCATGACTTAGAGCTTGCATCTATTGTACACGCGTTAAAAATGTGCAGGCATTACCTACTTGGGAGAATATTTGTCTTGATGACAGATCATTGTGGACTGAAATATCTTTTTGTTCAACCATGATTGAATTCTAGATAGGCCAACTGGATGGCACTAATCAATGAGTTTGATTTCGAGATCAAACATATAAAAGGAAAGGAAAACCAAGTGTAAGATGCACTCATCCGAAGTGTGCAGACGGTACACCTAGAAACATCAAATGTAGGTGAGTCTGACAATAAGCAGAGAATCAAAAATCTCTTGCAAGAGGATAAGCTTTTCAATCTGGTAAAATAAAATTTGTAGCAAGAGCCAAACATGAAGAAGTATGAGGAATACCAACTTACAACAAATGATCTATTGTTGTATAACAACATATTGTATATACATGATTTGGTGGAGATAAAACACCTCATTATGGATGCGTTTCATATGATACCTTATGTGGGCCATTCTAGTTATCGTAAAATGATAACTACAGTGAAGCAATTGTATTACTGGACATGAATGAAGAAAAACATTGCATAGTATATTGCAAAGTGCTTGGAGTGTCAATAGGTCAAATTTGAAAATAAGCACCCTACCGGACTATTGCAACCATTGCAAATCCCATAATGGAAGTGGGAAACTATTTCCATGGATTTCATCACAGGTTTTCCAGGAACAACTAAGCAACATGATGCAATCATGGTAGTGGTGGATAAGCTGAAAAAGAAAACTCACTTTATTCCAATCAAATCTACTTTTAAAGATATATATGTTGCCTATGTTTTCATGAAAGATATTTTCATATTGCATGGTATGCCCAAGACTATTATTTCAGATAGAGATGTGAAATTCACATGGAATTTTTGGAAATGTTTGCTTGCAAGATTAGGAACACAATTGGCATTCAACACAACCTACCATCCTCGAATAGATGAACATACCAAAAGGGTAAATAGAGTGTTGGAAGACATGTTAAGGATTCATTTCATGCATCAACCCAAACAATGGGAAGAATATCTACCCTTGGTAGAATTTCCCTACAACAATTGTTATCAAGAGTCCTTGAAGATGATCCCATTCGAGGCTCTGTATGGTAGAAAATGCAGAGTTCCAATTAGTTGGGAAAATCCAATGGATAGGATCGCACTTGGACTAGACTTTTTGAGAGAGATGGAACATGAAGTGATCAGAATAAGGCATAATTTGAAAGCAACTCAGGATAGATAGAAAAACTATGAAGATATAAAAATGACTCGTAAGGAATTTAAGGTGGGAGATCATGTGTATATCAAGGTGAAACCCAAAAGGATCTCCCTAAGAATGTGAACTTGTGCCAAGTTAGTGCCTTGATATTGTGGACCATTTGAAGTGCTAGAAAGAGTGGGACCAGTGGCATACATACTTTCCCTACCACCTACTATTAGAGCTCACAATGTGTTCCATGTATTTTTATTAAAGAAGTATATTCATGATTCTAATCATGTTATTGATTAGACTGTGATACAAGTGGAACCTGAGGGATAATTCAAGTGAGATCCTCAATGCATCCTAGATAGGAAAGATACATGCTTCAGAACCAGGTCGTCATGTAGGTCAAAGTGCAATGGAAACACTTTGGAGTAGATGAGGCCACGTGGAAATTGGAAGATGACATGAGGGTGGCATACCCATTTTGGTTTTCTATGTGTTAGCGATAATTCTTGTCATGGGCTCGAGAGCATTCGGGTGTGCAAGTTGCACGAAATGCTCAAGCACAGCACGAGAGAATCCCTGTTTTTCCAAGTAGCAGGTCAAGTGAGCGGGCAAAGTGTCGTCGACAGCATCCAAGGTCTATTTTGCGAAGCATATCAACGGTCGGTGGGTAATTGCACTCAGCCGAGTCACGCCAAGTATAGCGTAGAAGCTTTCAAAGAGGTGAACGGTCAGAAGTCTCCGTGGAGAACTCGCGAAGTAATGAGGGCCGTGGATAGCGATCCGTTGATGCGTGGGTTCATTTCTTGAACACGGGGTTCGTGATTTTAGAGGGCGGACCATATCCTTTGGTTGCGCGAGATCGTGAGTCGCGAGGATTGTGGAAAGGAAAAGAGCCATCGCCTCTCGGGATTTTGTGGAGGGAGAGTGCCAAGGTGCGACACTTCAACTCACGAGGTCGCGAGTTGCGAGAGGCGCCAGCACTTAAGCCTTAGCCAATGGTTACGTGTGGAGGGCACCGACAGTAAAAAGAGCTATACAGTATTGCTGAAAAGATCTCAGTCGTCCATCCAGAAGGACACGTGGTGCGCGATTAGGCTCCTCGCCTTTTCACCCATCGCGACTTTGAAGAATGAGGACCAGCCTCCTCCCATCTGCGAGACGCGAAGCACCGAAAGCATTCAGGATTCGGGCCCACAGTATCACCGAAGTGTTTTCAGCCGTCCGTCCAGAGGGAACACCCGGCAGCAAGTAGAGCCATCTCGGCACCTTTCCCATCGCGACTCCAATGTGAAAAGAACAACTCCATTATTTTCTGATGCGCAAGTGCTGAGAGACTCTCGGACCCGATCCCACGACATCACCGGGAGAAGTAAGAACCGTCAAGTCTAGAGGGATGCGTGGCACCAGATTGAGCCGCCTCGGCATATCGCTCATCGCGATTTCGATCAGTAAGGATCGACCCCTTCATATTCACGAATGTCGAAAAGTGCCATGGGAATAGGCATGTGGTCACAATATGTGGTCACTTGGAAAAGAGAGGAGCTACGTAAAGAAGGCCGAAGAGCCGAGTTCAGTTACAGAGAGGATCGTCGTGGTCTCCAAGTGCCATTGGATCCGATCTCCATATTGTTTCTCGCCTGGAGTAAATGACAACAAGAGCGGGTGGTTGAAGCCTCCTTTCATTCATTAAGTGAGGGGATGGAGGGTCTGGCAAACCGTCTGCCTGAGGAAGTCCTGTGTATCGATTTTCTCAAAGACGCCATGCCAAAGTCTTCAGCTCGACAGAGAGGTCTGCACACGCTATCCGAACACTTAATAGCTCAGCTACCCTCCTTACAGGAGCCATCTGTAGTTAAGGTGGCATTTAAAGAAAGATATCAGTACGAGTTTGATTCAAGGGACACCCAACCTTGGGTGACTAAGGCACGCCTCTGTGAGGAGAATTTTCCTGAGTATATAAACTCAGTCTTTGTATTTTTTAAGTATCGATGGTTGAGCAGAGCTCCCTACTGTAATGTTTTAACAACTATTCTAGCTTTCAGCTTATGCATCTGTCTATGAGATTTCTAGTTTTACGACAGACAGTTCTTCTTACTCCATCTAATTTTCGTCTCATGCTAAGAGAGTTCGTGATTGACTGAGTCGCGTGAGTTATTGCGGTTATGTTATGATAAAAGATTTATTGTTGCATTGCTGCATTCTCTGGCTTTGCGTTTGAATGTAAGATGATATCGCATTTGGACGTCTTCTTCCTCAGTCTGTTAGAAACCTGTTGTTTATAACAGACCTCCACTTTTCTCTTGTACAAGTCTTCTACCTGTTCACCCTTTACTACAGCTCACTGTCTGAAGTTTACGCAAGACCTCACTTGCTCATGCATACCTAGCCTAGTTTCAGAGTTGGAACGCTATTGTTTTGAGTTTCCCGCCATTCGATCACCCATCTATGAACAATCGTGACATAAAACTGATGGGCGTCGAGCTTTTCTCCTGCTAGCAATCCAGGAGTGACTTCCATCGCCAACATTTCTGGCACCGTTTCCAGGTACAAAGTTGAATATTTTCCCCGGGATTGAACGACAACGATTAACTGATTCTGAAGGTGCATCAGATATCAGAATTATCAAGATTGATGTTGTGCACCTGGCGACTCCATTGTGACGACTCCGTTGGGGAGAACCTGCTCTATCAATTGTGGCTTTCAGAGGCAGACACATGCGGTCTCATCCACAGCTGCCCCTAGCTACACCTGAAATCGATCCATAGGTGGTTCTCAGAAAAGGAAAGGCCCCTGAAGAAGCAGCTCCCACCGCCGAAACAGGTAATCTGCCATCTCCTTCTGTAAGAACCCCATTTTCTTCTCCTTAGTTTCTTAGTAGACCTCCTTCACAAGTTTCCCGTTTCCTGAATTTTGGGAGTGTTCCTGCTGAGTTTTCCCCTCCCGGTCTAGGATTGGAGGGAGAAATCCTTGTCACTCCCCTCTCCTCTGAAGCTGTACCTTGGCATAGATCCACGTCCATAGAATATTTCCCCACTCCTGCACAAGGAGGAGCACCTGCTGACTTGAGCTCATTAGCTTTCTCCTTAAATCCTCTCTTGTTTCCCACTCCACGTCGAGACTCATTTCCCGCAGCCCCTTCGCGAACTCCTTCTCCTCCAAGTTCTCCTCCACCTAATATTCCTATGGCTGGTGCTAATCCCCCTATGACCAGAATGGAAGCTATAATAGCCACTAGGTATGCTCCCCTTGTGTTACCTCAGCTCCTCAACGCCCTCCCGACAGATGGTTACCTCAAGCAGCTGCCCAAGTTTATAGGCGAGGGGGACATAGCTGCTGAAGAGCACCTAGCAGCCTTTTATACCTTCGCGGATGATAATGTTATCATGCATGCGGATGTATGGATGAGAATTTTTGTCCACAGCCTCCAAGGAGAGGCTAGAAAATGGTTCAAGGCCCTGCCTTCTGGATCTATTGATGGGATCGAAGCACTAGACAATGTCTTTTTGAGACAATGGGGAGATAAAAAGGATTTCATGTATTACATGATGGAGTTTGGGTCCTTGAAGAGAAAGGAAGGGAATCTGTCTCCGACTTCTCCAAGGGATTTAATAAGATGTACAACAGAATCCCTGCTGAGATAAAGCCCTCCGAAGCCTCTACAAAGATCACTTACTCCAACGCTTTTGATCCTGATTTCTGCCTACTGCTGAGAGAGAGAAGAGCCACCACCCTGGCCCTCATGCAGGATGCAGTCGTGGAAGTAGAATCTAACGTATTGGCTATTGACCGACTCAGGAATGCTACTGATAGAAACATATCCAAGAAAAGGCTCGAAGCCTCCCCATCCGGTTCCTCTCCCATGCCCCATCAGACAGATGAGACAGCCAGAGTACTAAAATCACTTTCTGCCAAGATGGAAAGGTGGGAGTTAGAAGGGAAGCCCATGTACAGAAATCCTCAGAACACTGATAGTAGAGGTTTTAGGAGACCTAATAACAATGGACCACAGGCCTTCCCAAGGGAACAAAGGGAAAAGGACAGAGAGGATCAAAGGATTCAAACCCCTCTCCAAAATAACCTGGTTACTCATGAGGAAGGAGAGGAGATAGACGAATTCGACCCTGAAATTCACTGTGTTGAGGAAGCTCCTCCTTTTCCCCATTTGACTCAATCTGCATATGAAAAATCCCTAATGAACATTCAGATCCATGAGTTAGAAAAGGGAGAAAGGGCCGGTCATACCTCTAACAGATACAATCTCAGGTCAAGGAAGAAAGAAGGAGACTTTGATAGCCAAGACTAGCCCCTCATAGCAGCTAAGCCTACTAAAGTTGCAGCAACCACAACTAAAGAAAAGAGAGCTCAGAGCGCTTTGCCAGTAGTCAAAGAACTTTCCACTGAGGCAAGGGAAGCTCCTAAGCCCATTCCATCCTTTAATTTTGAACATGAAATTCAAAAGATCAGGATTCCTGTCCCCATCTCTGAGCTGATTAAAAATGAAGATTTTAAAAGATCCCTCTCCAAGCTGCTACAATCCGAGTCCCCCCAGCCCCTCTCTGACTCAGTAAACCTTCAAGATGAGAATCCAACCATCATCTTAGGCCCCATGGTAGAAGACAGAGATGACTCATCCCCCCCCTTCTACACATCCCTGAACATACATGATAAAGTACTGCATAACGGCCTCATGGATTTAGGGGCTTCCCATAACCTTATGCCAAAGATAGTCATGGAAGAATTGGGACTGGAGGTTACAAGAACTTATCATGATTTATATTCCTTCGACTCAAGGAGAGTGCAGTGCCTAGGAGTCATCAAAGACCTGGTGGTTTCCCTGTTTCAGCTGCCCATGAAAAGTGTGGTCATGGATATTGTGGTAGCCGACGTCCCCCCCAAATTCGGTATGTTGTTGTCCATATCATGGATAAAAAAACTTGGGGGGACACTACAGATGGATCTCACATACGCCACCATTCTGGTCTTCGGAGGGGAACAAAGGAGATTATACAGAGAAGCCCAGCTAGCCTATATTGTCAGTGATGAAGCAGACCCTACAAATCACCCCATCTTTGCACTTGACACCGACTTGGGGTCTAGTTTGCTGCAGCTTACCGATGCCCCTATAAGCTCTTTACTAATTAGAAAGCACCCCAGCCCCGATAATCCGATTTCCCCTCAAAGCTCCCCTGTGTAGAAGATGTTTTTTGATGGAGCTTCTTTTAGCGAAGGCGCTGGCGCTGGAGTGGTTTTCATGTCGCCTTGGCAAGAATTCGTGTCCCTGTCATACAAGCTAGAATTCAAAGCCACCAACAATGTGGCAGAGTATGAAGCTCTTGTTCTGGGTATGAGGGCCGCAAAGGAAATGGGAATTAAAGAGATAGCAATATTTGGAGATGCTGAGTTGATTATTCAGCAGGTAAGGAATGCTTATCGTGCCCATAATTATCGGCTCAGGAATTATCGGAATGAAGTATGGGACCTCATTGATAATTTCTTCTTGGCTTTTAAAATTTCTTTCATTCTGAGGGGAGAAAATACTTTGGCCGATTCTTTAGCTGTTTCAGCTAGCGTGCTCAAATTTCCTCTGCCACCTATGGTAGAAAATGATGTTGATATAAGATACAGGCCCTCGGTGCCGGACAATGTCAAGCATTGGAAGGTGTTCGAGGATGATTCTGAACTCAAAAGGTTTCTCCAATCAGTTGACGAATTTTCTGCGTTGCATATTGACCAGGATCCCGACCTGGAAGGTGACCCTCGCCCTGAGGAGTTTTTAAATAAAATCGCTAATCATCAGATCATTCAGCTGCCCAGCAATCACATTCCGAGAGGACTTGTCCCTTTAGAAAGATTGTTCGATGGGAATGATGTGCCAGTAAAGGGCAAGGTCTCAAATGAAGATGCCGATACAATCGAATGCAACATTGGTTCACAGGAGGAGCCTAGATTCATCAAATTGTCAAGTAGCCTGACCAGTGGACAGAGGGCCGAGTACACGGAGTTGCTGAGAGAGTTCGCCGATGTGTTTGCATGGACATACGAAGAACTCAAGACGTATGACACATCTGTCATTGAGCACAAGATCCCATTGAAGGAAGAGGCTAGGTCATTCAGGCAGAAGCTAAGACAGATAAATCCCATGTTGCTTCCTGTCACGGAGAAGGAAGTTAAAAAGTTGTTGGATGCACGAATCATTGTCCCCTTGAGATATTCTGAGTGGGTGGCCAACTTGGTCCCAGTAAGGAAGAAAAGCGGAGAAATCAGGCTTTGTGTCGATTTCAGGAACCTGAACAGAAGCTCAAAGAAAGACAATTACCCCCTACCTAAGATGGAACATATATTGCAGAGGGTAACTGGTGCATCCAGGATATCCATGATCGATGGGTTTTCTAGCTATAATCAGATATCGGTCATGCCAGAGGACAGGGAGAAGACAACCTTCACCACTCCTTGGGGCACATTCATGTATGCCAAAATGCCATTTGGGTTGATGAATGCAGGAGCAACATTTCAGCGAGCCATGGACATAGCCTTCATCAGAGAAAAAGACCAGTTCATAGTGATCTACCTAGATGAAATCATGGTTTTCTCCAGGTCTGATAAGGAGCACCGCTGCCACTTAAGGAGAGTTTTCTTGAAGTGCCGGAGATTTGGTCTTTCCTTGAATCCCAAGAAGTCCTTGTTCGCTATGATGGAGGGCAAGCTGCTAGGCCATATAGTATTGGCGGAAGGAGTAAGAATTGATCCCAGCAAAGTGGAGGCGATTAAAACCCTGTCGCTTCCCAGGTCGAAAAAAGAGGTCCAGGCATTTCTAGGAAAGATTAACTTCCTGAGGAGGTTCGTCTCAAATTTTTCTGAGCTAGTGAAATACATCACAGCCATGCTCAGGAAGGGAAATGAAGTGAGATGGACCGCTGAGCCCCGGGCATCTTTTGACTGAATAAAAAAGGCATTGACTGAGACACCTGTGCTAATCAGCCCTGATTATTCCAAAGAGTTCCTAATTTTCTCCTTTGCTTCTTTTGATACAGTGGTGGTGGTCTTATTGCAGATAAATGAGGAAGGGCATGAGCAGCCTATCACCTTTTTCAGCAGGGCGTTAAGAGACGCAGAGAGCGGGTATGAAATCATGGAGAAGCAGGCCCATGCCTTAGTGAAAGCTCTTAAAGATTTCAGAGTATATGTCTTGCATTCAAAAGTAACATCATATGTTCCTTTAGCTTCTGTGAAGGCCATCCTTGTGCAGCCCGATGTAGATGGGAAAAGAGGCTGATGGATCGCAAAAATTTTGGAATTTGACATGGAGATAAAACCCACCAAGTTGGTTAAGGGGCAAGGTTTAGCCAAGCTACTAGTTGAATCTAACTGCGAAGCCTTGGGAGTTAGTTTCATCAATACTCGCCTAGGATCTCAGCAAGCTGAATCGCCCAGCCCACGCTCTCAAGATGGCTTATCACTGCCAGAATGTGCCTGGTATCATGACATTCTATATTTTCTGCAAGAATTGAAGCCCCCCGATGGAATGGGAGAAAGCAAAGCAAGGGCTCTAAAGCTCAAGGCGGTCAGATATTGTCTCATCGACCAAATCTTGTACTGGAGAGACCCTCTAGGGGTGTTTCTGAGATGCCTGGACCCACAGAAGGCCCAAAAGGTTATGTTTGATTTTCATAGCGGCCTTTGTGGAGGTCATCATTTCTGGAAAACCACGACTCACAAGATACTCTGGGCTGGGTATTACTGGCCCACTTTATTCCCCGATGTTTGCTGGGAGATCAGAGCTTGCATCAAATGCCAAAAGTTCTCAGGAAGACAACAACTCAAATCGCTGCCATTAAAACCCATAGTAGCTTCGGCACCTTTTCAGCAGTGGGGGTTGGACTTCATCGGAGAAATTCATCCTCCCTCGAGTGGTCAGCACAGATGGATCATGACTGCAACAGATTATTTCACCAAGTGGATAGAAGCTGTCCCCACCAGAAGCGCATCACACAAAGTAATTATCAGCTTCCTGGAGGATATCATAGCCCGATTTGGCTGTCCCAGCAGGATCGCCATCGATAATGCTGCTTCTTTCAAATCTGAACCTCTAATTAAGTTCTGTGAGCAGTTTCAGATCTCGCTAATTCACTCCACCCCCTACTATCCCTAGGGCAATGGTTGAGCGGAATCCTCTAACAAAATCCTGATAAAGATAATCAAAATATTGTTAGAGGATAACAAAAGAGCTTGGGATTCAAAGTTGAAATTTGCTCTGTGGGCCGATCGTGTCACCACAAACAAGTCTCTGGCACTTCGCCATTTCAACTAGTCTATGGAGCAGAGGCGGTTTTCCCTACTCAGCTCGCCTTACCTGTGGCGAAGTTCTTTCAAGACTACGAGGGAGAACCAGATCATATGATCAGAAGAATTCATCAGATAGTGGAAGCACATAAGATCAGAGAACAAGTGAGGGACGCAGCTTATAGTCATCAGCAGAAGATCAAACAGGATTTTGACAGAAAGGTCAGGAAAAAGGAGTTCGAGATCGGGGACTTGGTATTTAAGTGGGACGCACCCAGATGGGATAAAGGCAAGCACAACAAGTTCGATGCCCTCTGGATCGGCCCCTTTAAAATCTATGATATTTTCTCCAACAACACATAGGGGTTGCAGGATCTGGAGGGTGAAGAGGTTTTCAACAGCCCAGTGAATGGGCATTTTCTGAAAAAATGTTTTATTTGAGCCTTAGACGGCTCCTCTGTTTGTAAATATTGTCTTTTAGTTCTTTGTTTAGTTTCTTTTTGCATGTTTTCGGCCTAATAAGTGACTCCATAGCCCAATAGCAAGGCACTGAAGCTGCAGAAGGAGTTCTTAGAGCATCACAGCGACGACTCTATCCCCGATGGAGCCTAATGTTAGCGATAATTCTTTTCATGGGCTCGAGAGCATTTGGGTGTGCAAGTTGCATGAAATGCTCAAGCGCAGCACGGGAGAATACCTATTTTTCCAAGTAGCAGGTCAAGTGAGCGGGCAAAGTGTCATCGACAGCATCCAAGGTCTATTTTGTGAAGCAGATCAACGGTCGGTGGGTAATTGCACTCAGCCGAGTCACGCCAAGTATAGCGCAGAAGCTTTCAAAGAGGTGAACGGTCAGAAGTCTCCGTGGAGAACTCGCGAAGTAATGAGGGCCGTGGATCGCGATCTGTTGATGCATGGGTTCATTTATTGAACTCGGGGTTCGTGAGTTCGGAGGGCGGACCATATCCTTTGGTTGCGCGAGATCGCAAGTCGCGAGGATTGTGGAAAGGAAAAGAGCCATCGCCTCTTGGGATTTCGCGGAGGGAGAGTGCCAAGGTGCGACACTCCAACTCGCGAGGTCGCGAGTTGCGAGAGGCGCCAGCACTTAAGCCTTAGCCAACGGTTACGTGTGGAGGGCACCGACAGTAAAAAGAGCTATACAGTATTACCGAAAAGATCTCATCCATCCATCCAAAAGGACACGTGGTGCGCGATTAGGCTCCTTTCCTTTTCGCCCATCGTGACTTTGAAGAACCAGGACCAGCCTCCTCCCAGCCGCGAGACGCGAAGCATCGAAAGCATTCAGGATTCGGGCCCACAGTATCACCGAAGTGTTTTCAGCCGTCCGTCCAGAGGGAACACCTGGCAGCAAGTAGAGCCATCTCGGCGCCTCGCCCATCGCAACTCCAACGCGTAAAGAACAGCTCCGTTATTTTCCGATGCGCAAGTGCCGAGAGAATCTCGGACCCGAGCCCACGGCATCACTGGGAGAAGTAAGAACCGTCAAATCTAGAGGGATGCATGGCACCAGATTGAGCCACCTAGGCATATCGCTCATCGCGATTTCGATCAGTAAGGATCAGCCCCTTCATATTCGTGAATGCCGAAAAGCGCCATGGGAATAGGCACGTGGTCACAATCCATGGTCACTTGGAAAAGAGAGGAGCTGCGTAAATAAGGCCGAAGAGTCGAGTTCAGTTATAGAGAGGATTGTCCCAGTCTCTAAGCGCCATCGGATCCGATCTCCATACTATTTCTCGCCTGGAGTAAATGATGACAAGAGCGGGTGGTTGAAGCCTCCTTTCATTCATTAAGTGAGGGGATGGAGGGTCTGGCAAACCATCTACCCGAGAAAGTCCTATGTAACGATTTTCTCAAAGACGCCATGCCGAAGTCTTCAGCTCGACTGAGAGGTCTGCACACGCTATCCGAACACTTAATAGCTCAACTACCCTCCTTACAGGAGCCATGCGTAGTTAAGGTGGCATTTAAAGAAAGATATCAGTACGAGTTTGATTGAAGGGACACCCAGCCTTGGGTGACTGAGGCACGCCTCTATGAGGAGAATTTTCCTGAGTATATAAACTCAGTCTTTGTATTTTGTAAGTATCGATGGTTGAGCAGAGCTCCCTACTGTAATGTTTTAACAGCTATTCTAGCTTTCAGCTTATGCATCTGTATATGAGATTTCTAGTTTTACGACAGACAGTTCTTCTTACTCCATCTAATTTTCGTCTCCTGCTAAGAGAGTTTGTGATTGACTGAGTCACGCGAGTTATTGCGGTTATGTTATGATAAAAGATTTATTGTTGCATTGTTGCATTCTCTGGATTCGCGTTTGAATTTAAGATGATATCGCATTTGGACGTCTTCTTCCTTAGTCTGTTAGAAACCTGTTGTTTATAACAGACCTCCGCTTTTCTCTTGTACAAGTCTTCCGCCTGTTCACCCTTTACTACAGCTCATTGTCTGAAGTTTACGCAAGACCTCACTTGCTCATGCATACCTGGCCTAGTTTCAGAGTTGGAACGCTATTGTTTTGAGTTTCCCGCCATTCGATCACCCATCTATGAACAACCGTGACATAAAACTGATGGGCGTCGGGCTCTGCTCTTGCTAGCAATCCAGGAGTGACTTCCGTCGCCAACACTGTGTAAATTTGTATAAATGGTGTTAAAAACATAGAGGACGGTGTTTTCTTAAGGGTGATGGGAATGTAACACCTTGTTTTCCCTAGATATGTAATTATCGTTAAGACTTCCTGCATTATAATTGATGAAAATTGTAATTCTATTTATGATAATAAAAACACCAATCAACTGACTAAGAGGGAATCCTTGTAGTGTTGTCCATCATGAGTGGGAGATAGTGAGGGGGAAGCTGGGAATTATTAATGAAGAAAATATGAAGCTTTCCCAGAAATCCAACTCACACTTGCATAACCTTGAATTCCTAACTTGTCCAAAGTACCATATTCACCCTGACCATAAGGAACCCATTAATGGAATTCATATTGGGTAGTTGGATTAGTTATAACTTCCTTCATCATTGTATCTGGAAGAGTGAAGGGTCAATTGTAATGTTAGCTAGAAGTACACAAATTTAACCCTTCGATTCAAGAGTTTGACCCCTGGGAGGTTGCTTCTGACAGAAGCAAGTGGGGATCCAAAGGAACAAAGAGAATGTTCCATTGGAGGAAAAGGAATGAGGAGGAATAGGGCGTAGACATAGGAGGACACATGTGACACACACAATGCATAGAGAGACATAAAACATTCACACCCGGAGATGGGTATCCAGACTTACAAACCGATGGTAATGCGAGTGAACAGATGAAACTCACACATATAGACTTGAGTAACAAAGAGAAACTGGGAAGTTTTCCTGAAGAAAATAGGAATATTTCCTAGTGCAAGATACCATATATATAAAATATGCAGAACAGAAACGAAATGCTCGAAATAACAGAATAACAGTGAAATATCCAGCATAATCTTCACAATACACAGAAATGATATACGAAATAGCATCAGAAATAGCACTTGAACAGAAATAGCACTTGATTCAGATAGCAATGTTCACAGGCCTCTTCGAGGGGGCAACCTCCAATCGAGCAGTGCTCTGTTACAATAATATCCAAGCTAGGGTTCTCAATACCCTCGACTCCTATTTATACTAAAAAGAAGCATCTAGAGGAAGATCCTT
>JASDQU010736489.1:160948-180115 GCA_032191745.1 Picea mariana
GGGGGTACTCGCGTCACGTCCCCCTTGTGCGTCCCCCCGCACCCTCGTCCCCCCGTCCCCCCGTCTTGGTGGAACATTGCTTTATACTCATTAATCTCATCTTTCCACAAGGGATCCGAATATGCCATCAGAACTATCATGCAGGCTCTAATGCTCAACCTGCTTAAAATAACAATCTGGGTGACATCATCCAGAAAAAGGTCCAAAAGGCCTCTGGATGCTTCAAGGATCAATACTACGCTCTCGGAATATGAATTTGAGGCGTGAATCACAACCTTCCAAAAATAGCAAGTTCTTGCATGTCGCCCAGAAAAATGTCAACAGGCCTAGAATCCTTCAAGGACTCATACTATATGCTCTGAACTGCCCCAAACTGTCAGGAGACCCACTCAAACCGTGCCCCCTAAAATATAGCAACACCCGTATACATCTTTCTCTCAAAAATGCATGGAAACCAAGTAGACTGTGACTCTTGAACTAAGCAACCATGTACTGATCATGTACCTGCCTCGTGTGTGAACCAACCTCCTGCTCAACATAAGTGCTAAAACCCTGGGAAAATTTCAGTATACCAACCAAAGTGTCGCATGCTGGCTCTTAACCCTTAAGACTTTCACGGGTGAAAATCTAGGGGTTAACAAGCTGTCAACATTCGATGCTGAAACAATACTTGCCACAGAGTGGAGCGCTCTAAACATCTCACTACCCACTTGGTCACAAGGTTACTGCCTTGTGTGGCCATATCGATTAGACCAAGCCCTCCCTCGTCCTTAAGCATTGTACACGCATGCCATGGCACCAAAGGAAGGCCCCTCTCTCCACCATACTTGGACCACAAATAGGATGATAGAATTTGCACAAGTTGTTCAAATTGAGCCCTATTAGGGGATCGACAAGAAACATAATGTACATGAGAGCCATGAAAATTGCACCCAACAACAGTGAGCTTCCCAACAAATGGGAGGTCATTATGATTCTAGACATGGAGTTTGTTTTGAAGTCTTTGCAGACACCAATCCCACATAGATATTGGAGATAGCCCTAAGCCAAAAGAAATACCCAAGTACCTAACAATCATGCCAGGTTGAAGATATGTCCATGATGTTGGAATCTGGTAGAGAATCCATCCCAACCAACCAAAAATTTGTCTTGTAGTCACTAACCACGACGATCGAAGTAGAGTAGAAAGTGTCCGAGCATGCAAGAGCCTAATCAATTGACCCTTGGCCAACACTCACAAAGAGGAGGGGGTCATTTGGAAAATGGTTATCAACCATCTTTGAACCATCTAGGAGAAGGATGCCTCAAATCTGCCCCTTTTTTTCATTGCATGCTATTGGGGACCATAACATGTACAATAATCAATAGTTTAGAACAAAACCCTGTGCTTATGTTGACATCTAATAGGTAGGCCTATGGATTGAGTACTTTACATATTAAAGCATAATTTTTCAATATTGAATACTGATTCCATTAAAATATTAGTTTTGTTGGAGAAGAGTTTTTTCTTGTTGTTGGGTCCATTAAATTATTAGTTTTGTTGGAGAAGAGTTTTTTCTTATTGTTGGGTATGTTACATTTCCATCTTTTATCAATTGGGAACAAGTTTCTTTAGAGTTATTCCGTTTTAAGTAGTCTTTTCCTTTTGAATGTCATGCGATGCTTAGATGTTGATATAGTTCAATTTGTCCACTTTTGTTATCTAGCTGAGAAATAAAACTTGAATTGATTTTAGGTGGAGATTTGGATGGGTTTGTCAAGAAGAGATCCATTACGCAAATCTAAGTTAGAGCTTCTACATTCACACAATATGCCAACCTTGTTGGATGTTAATGGTTATGACACTGCTGGAAATTCTTTTATCATCAAGTAAGGCCTCATTGAAATTGTTTTCTTTGTAGAATGTTTTGTATTATTTTGTTGTACCTTGATAAAGTATCTATTCCTTCTTGAATCTTGTTATAGTAATGAGTGTGAAGGCTTGAGAAGTAGTATTTCAAATATCAACTCAAAGGGGCAAATGGGTTGTGATCCAATAATGAGGATGGTGGCATGTTAGTCCACCCACCAAGGTTCGATTCTCTAAAGTCATTTTTCTAGTGGTTGGGATCAAATGCAAGTCAAAGGTGACTTTGATTGAATAGTATCCCTTGTCGTGGAAGCTCAGTTGATTGTGAGCTTCTTGTTGTTAAACAGTGTGAGATCTGTCTGTTGCAGGCTCACTGCCTGGAAGGTTGTGGTTCACCCTTTCAGGCATTGGGCATTCTTGTGAGAGCAAGCCAATTGTAAGGAAGCATTCACAAAAGAAAAAAGGCACACAGGGGGTTGCATACCTAATGTTAAAAATGTTTTTAAAGAGAATTGAAAGAGAAATAGAAGATGATGACAAGTTCTTTGAGGTTAGCAACTCAACAAAATAGTTACATTGTAGGACTATTTCACGTAATATAAATGAGAGATGATTCATACCTACTTAAATGTAATACCTCTTAAACCACCTGACACATTAATAATTAGCAATTAACAATGAGAATCTTTACACCAATATTAGGTTTGGGAGAGATTTTCCAACCAGTTGCAGATCATTCATGTGTTTTGTTACAAAAATCCATTAATATAAGAAAGTGTAATTGATAATTCTCTCAATAGATTGAGGAGTCATGGCATTGTTGGATCTTTCAGAACATGAAATTGAAAATCAACTTTTTTTACTCCAACATTCCCATGTAGCCACGAGAGAGAGAGAGAGAGAGAGAGAGAGAGAGAGAGAGAATAATATAATACTTTTTTTTATTAAACGTCCACATGGCCCATTGGTCTATATGGGACAACATGCTGACATCTCATTGTGGCATTCCTATACATATTTTTTTTAAAAATATGTCTCATGTTTATAGAAAAATATTTATGAAATTGAGATTCCTATACAAAATTAAGAAAGCTGGAAGGAGAAAATAAAGAGGAGAGGGGAAGAGAGAAGACATCTCAAGGTGTGTCCCAAATCTGAGTGCGCCTGTCAAGGAGTGTCAGCTGCTTTGGTTGAATTGGCTCCTAACATCCTGTCCTTGAGGCGCATCATCCTTGATGGCCTTTTTGTAGTGTCCTCTATTTGTGCATCTTGGAACACTGCTTTCCAGTTGTCCTCCAATGTCGGCCCCTTTCAGATGTGGCTGTATGCTTCACAATGGAGTATGAAGAATATGAAGTGTTGGTCTGGTTCCATCTCCCCTTTTCCACACACCTGGAAAGCTCTGCATGTCCACTCCTCCTTAGTTCCTTCCATCTCCCTGTTTCATATATTAGCCTATGCGATCGTTACTTAGTTAAGCTATTTTACATTTTTCTGTGCATGGGATGTTTGTTTCCAAGTATTCATATACCTTGATTTCACATGCTGGTTTGGACACGTCTATGTAGTATTTTTGTTTTTTCTTTTTGTTTCCCTTCCATCTGCCAGTTTTGCAACAAGCTTGTAGGTAGATTTTCTGCTCCTTTTTAAATAGTGGACAACTTTGTTCCATTATGTTCCAGTTTTCCAATTATTTATGTGTTATAACTTATAGCTACCATGTGATTTTTCTTCTGTTCAAGACCACTTTGCTGATTTTACTGGGTATCCTTTTGCTGTCAGTTCAACCTCCTTATTACTTAAAACTCTATTCATTACAAACCTGTTTCAAGTTTCTACTAGAGGGATTTCATCAGGAGTGGTTGCCTTTATTCAAAGAAAGGGTGTTACCATGTTTTTCTGCACTCGCTATGATGTTATTCAAAGAAGGAGTGTTACCATATGTTTGTGGTTCCATCTGCGTTTTGATATGTTTGGTCACCATACCATGCTTCCATAGTACATACTATAGCACTAGTGTTATGATTGTTAGAAATAATGAGTTGATTAATCCCCAATCCCATACCTTGTCCTGCATCTGTTTGGAGTCGAAAGGTTTCCTTCCATATGCCTTGGAGTCTCTTGCTTGTGCATGCCTCCCAATTCTGCCTTGCAATGAACTCCAAGCCTAGGTCTTTATAGTTCAAGGTGATCTCCAATGGCTCATTTTAAAGTTGATTTGAGCTTGGTATGTGTTCTTTTTGAGGTAGAATATAATGACCTTGGTCTTTTCTATATTGGCTTTGATACCCATTTCTTTATGAAAGGTCTCTAGTGCTGATAGATGCTCTTGTAGGTGGTGAAGTGTCCTTTCTGTTAGAGTGATTCCATTCTCATAGAGTAGGATTTTTATTATAATGCCTACTATGTTTAACCTTCCTCCCCCTTTTTCATTGGTCTGGTCCTCTAGTTTATCTGTATATAGTCTAACAAAGTGGGAGAGGGGGAGAGGGGGCAGATGTTAGCTTTTGGGGTTAATCCAAAAGTGTTTACACCTTGCTTGGGGGTGTTTCATGTGATGTGGGGTTACACCTCTGATCTTTTCCACTTAAATGCTGATAATAAACAAAGCAAACCACAGAAATGTACTCAATGATTTTTGGTCAACATGACCTTGGAAAAACCCCCAAGGGGAAAATCAATGAAGAGGAATTTTATTATAGAGCTCTTAGAGAAATATTACGGCAGAGAAATTAAACATGAGGAACCTGATTTACTACAACCAACTTATCTCAAGTTTGGCAGCAAGTTTCACCCAGTGTTTTAAAAACCGTCAAACCAGAATTGGAACCGGCTGGTTTGACCGGTTAGCTCACGAACCGGTTCGAACCGGGACAAAAACCGAACCAGTCGGCCGGTTTATGACCGAACCGGGCGGTTTGGTACGAAACCTGCTGGTTTGGTCCGGTTTTCCTCAAGCACATCCGCGGACATGAAAAAGGTATTTTTTTGTTTGTTTTAGAAACCCCTTACCCCCTCTAAACCCTAACATCAACCTATAAAGACACAACAGCCCCCTCTAAGTGCTTCACACCTCTCTCATTCATCATTTGGGAGCATTTGGGTGCTTTTGGGTTTTGGAGCAGCATTGATTCTTGAAGAGCAGCATTGAGGAGCTTATTGGGCAAGTGTTTTGGGCAGTTTGTGGTGGATTTGGCATCTCAATTAGGAGGCTATAGTTCATCTTCAAGTTTGGAGGAGTTGGATTAGACTCTAGAGGTATGTTGAACATTTTCCACTCATTTTTTTTCCATCTTGAATCTTGATTGTTGAATGTTTGAAAGTTTGAAACTTGTAAGAGTCTAAGACAAGGTTCCTTCTTTGCATTTTCAGATTGCTTGCATTGTGCAAATTCCACCTTTGATTTAGCTTTTGAGTTTGCATTTACAAATTTACAATGGCCCCAAAAACTAAAGATGCCACATGGGTTCATGCTGAGATGATTGAAGGTCTAATGTATTGTCAAAAATGCATCAAGGGGGGGGGGTGGGGGGGCTGAAATAGGGAGGAAGAGGGTTGTAGTACAAATGAGGGCAGCCAACCCCACTTTTGATTATGAGGACTCTCCATCTCTTCATTCTACCAGTGCTAGAAATAGAGACCCCTTTCATTATGTTCCTCCTCCCCTTGATAGTGAAAATACCATGAATTCGCCTAAAATTTAAAAGAGGAATACCATCCAAAGCTATTTCACACCTCCCCCCACTTCTTGCTCTGACAATGCCAATGTTTCTCAAGTTCATGTTCAACCCACTCAATATTAGCCCACCTTAGATGACCATTGGAAGAAACAATATAGAGAGATTGCTTCTGAGTACATAGCTAGATGGTGGTATCATGCTAATATCCCCTTCAATACTGCCCACTCACCATATTACCAACCTATGTGGGATTCCATTATTGCTTGTGGGAGGGGCTTGAGGGGATCTCTTTTGCAAAAAGAGGTCGAATCCATTGAAGAATAATTGAGAGATATCAAAGTATCATGGGCCAAAACAGGATGTACCATCATGTCAGATGGATGGAGTTATGGAAGGAACCGTACTATCATAAATTTCCTTGTCTCTTGCCCACAAGGAACCATGTTTTTGAGATCAGTTGATGCATCTTACAGGGTCAAAGATGCAAACTTGTTGTTTGAGCTATTAGATGAGGTTGTTATGGAGGTGGGGGTGGAGAATGTTGTTCAGGTCATCACAGATAATGCCTCTAACTATGTTCTTGCAGGGAAGATGTCAGAGGAGAAACACAAAACCATATTTTGGACCCCATGTGCTGCACATTGCATAGACCTCATGCTTGAGGACATTGGAAAACAAGAATGGATCAAAAACACTATAGAGCATGCCAAAAGCATCACAAAGTACATCTACAACTACTCACGGGTTTTGAGCCTGATGAGGCAAAACACAGAGAAAAGAGAACTTCTTAGGCCTACCATCACTAGATTTGCAACTCACTTCTTGACATTGCAATCTATGGCTTCCCAATCAAGTAACTTGCAAAAGATGTTTGCATTTGATGAATGGAATGAATCTTAGTGGGCCCGAAGACCAGAGGGAAAAGACACCAAAAAGAAAGTTAACGATCCCAAATTTTGGAAAAAAGCAGCAAAAATTGTGAAAATTGCCAAGCCACTTGTTAAGGTGTTGCAGCTAGTGGATGGGGAAAAATTGGCCATGGGTTACATTTATGAGGCTATGGATCAGGCAAAGGAGCAAATAAGGGCAACATACAAGGATAGAGTGTCCAAGTATGGGCCTATTTGGGACATCATTGATCGTAGATGGAACAATCAACTCCATCGCCCTATACATGTAGTTGGGTATTTCCTGAACCCAAGGTATCGTTACAGAGCGCAACTTGGAGAAGATGTGACTAGGGAGGTTAGAGATGGCTTGATTGATTGCCTTGAGCGCATGGTCCCTTATGAGATTGATTAGTTGGAGATACACTGACACATCACTTGTTTAACTAGAGCCACAGGTACCTTTGGCAAGAACCTAGCAAAGATTGCAAGGGATGTGGACGAGCTAGGTAACAATTCCAAAGTTTAAAGTTCAAGTGTTTAAAGTTTATATACTTTATATTTTATTACTTCAGGGAACTAACTCGACTAACTATGTTGTTTGCAGCAAACTGGTGGGAGTCATTTGGCAACGACTATCCTCAATTGCAAAAGTTTGCAATTAGAGTGTTGAGTCAAACTTGCAGTGCTGCTCGGTGTGAGCGCAATTGGTCTATCTTTGAGAGGATTCACACGAAGAAGAGAAACCTCTTAGAACAGAAATGGTTAAATGATCTAGTCTTCGTGCAGTACAACCTCCGGCTCAAGAACAACCAATTGTTGAGCAAAAGACCCGATACAGATCCTATTGTGTTGGATGATGTTGATCCAACTTCAGATTGGGTAGCGGAGACTCACCCACCAGAGTTTGATGTTGACCATGATTTGGAGATGGAGTTAGCAGGGCAGGCTCAGATGGATGCAGATCCACTATTAGGGCTTCACAGTCTGATTCTAGTGTCAGACATGGTAGGCCCTAGTGGAACTACAGGCGGGCGTAGTCCCTGTCGTATACCTCGTGTGCCTCGCCGCGGTTGTACTCGTACTACTACAGCTAGTGTAGCTTCAGAGTGTGTAGTCACAAATGTCCCTGATGGTGATGAGTCTGAGGCTGAGTTCGAGTTTGAGTCCTAGTCAGATGATGATGTCGAGGGCGAGGATGCCCATGCCATTTCTACTTCTAACAGTAGTGATGATTGATTATTGATCATGTTGATCAATGAGATAGTGATTTGTAGTCTTAACTCTTGCTAGTATGTGTTTTGTTGTTGTGGTCTATAGAGGACCGAGGCCATTTTGACTCTAGAGCCTCCTTGATTATGTATTTATGTTTCGATCACTAGATATGTATTGCACTTGGTTCCATTTTGATATATTCATGAGCATACTTTAGATATGTTGTCTCTAATTGTCTCTAATGCTTTGGAAACATGATTTAAAATCTTAAAAATATATTTTTTCGTTAAAATTTAAATATTTTATGTATTTTTAAAAAAAACCAGTTCATTGAAATTGGTTCGACTAGTTCATTACTGGTTCCGGTTCCGATTCAGGTTGGACCCTCGATCGGTTCTGGTTTTTAAAACTATGGTTTCACCTTGAAGTGGGCACTCTCTTCCTTGGGATTTGCACCCTTCCTCTTGCTACCCTCTTGCTTGGGATTTGTGCCTGCTGTAGTTGCTTGTGCGCCCTTCTAGCTCTCAACAAGTGTGCGTGCTGTAGTTGCTTGTGCACCCTCTTCTCAGGTGCACCCCTTCTCTTCTTCTTCTCCACACTTCTCCTCTTCTTCTCTTCACCTCTCATACAAGTGAACAATGAATGCCCTTTTTCCTCCTCATTAGGCTAACCTAGGAACCAATGGCTAGGATTAGATCTTAGCCAACCAAGATCAAAGGGTGGAGATTAGATCTCCCCCTTTACTTTAGTTCTCTAAGTCTCTTTATGTTAATAAAGTCACTTTATGATTAATGAACTCATAAAGTCACTTTGAATTTATAACATAAAGTAAAATGAGGGAGGGGTACTTTTCCCTCTTTAGTGTTAGGCACATCAATAACACTAGGGGACCACTTCCGAAGGCACCAAAACTCAACACTCTGTCTTACCGAGGAAAGTGTTCTTCACCACTTCCATCTTGTCTTTGAAGTAGCATGCTTGCCCTTTGGAAAAGACTTCGTGAGAATGTCTACAATCTACTCATTAATAGATATGTACTCAAGTTGAACTACTCCTCTCTGAACCCAATCATGGATGTAGTGGTATCTGATCTATATGTGCTTTGACCTGTCGTGAATGACTGGATTCTCAGAGAGTTGATATAACTCTGATTATCACAGTGAATCACTGTAGGCCTCAACTCATGACCAAATAGACCAACCAATAACTTGTGAATCCAAATAGCCTCACAGCTGGCCTGAGTAGCTGCCATATACTCTGCCTCAGCAGAACTTAGTGCCACTAACTTCTGTTTCCGGTTGAACCATGAAACAACTGATGATCCCAACCCAAAACAACACCTCGAAGTGCTCTTCCTGTCAATTGCATATGCTCAATCTATGTCTATATAGCCAATCAACTTGGCCCCATCACCTCTGACGTAGTCCAAACCATACTCCACTGACCCTGCTATGTACTTCAAAACATGTTTTGCTTCTATCAAGTGCACGCTCCTAGGCTCCACCATATACTAACTGAGAGTGTTCAAAGCAAAAAGAATATCTGGTCTAGTGTTGACCAGATACATCAATGAACCAACCAACTAATGATATCTCGTGGCATCCACCAACTCGGAATTAGAAGCACTAAGCTTCCTCCAATTGGTGACCATGGGTGTTGACATGGGTCTGCAATCCTTCATTTGAAATCTGCTCAAAATATCTGTTGCATGCTTCCCTTGTCCTAGAAAAATGTGCCCATCCTCCTGCCAAACCTCTAAGCCCAAGAAATAATGCATCAATCCTATGTCCTTCAACTCAAACTCTGAAGCAGGACCCCTCTTGCAATCAACCATGAGCTCCTCCCCTCTAGTGATAAACAAGTCATCAACATATAGGAAAAGAATGAGAGTATCCTCTCCACAAACAATGTAATAGAGATTCGGATCCGCCTCACTCTTCTCAAATCCCATTTGCAACAAGTAAGAGTCAATCCTAGAATACCAAGCTCGTGGAGCTTGCTTTAGACCATACGGTGTCTTTTTCAAGAGGCACACGTGGGACTCTCTCCCAAACACCTCAAATCCTTGTGGCTGCTCAATATATACCTCCTTCTCTATAAGACCATTTAGAAATGATGTCTTCACATCCATCTGATGGATCTTCCAACCCATCTCTGCTGCAATGGCCTTAATACTCTTGATGGAAGTATATCTTGCAATTGGTGTAAATGTCTCATCATAGTCAATCCCCTCAACCTGAGAGAATCCTCTCGCCACAAATTGAGCCTTGTGTTTCTCAATGCTACCATCTGCAATATACTTAATCTTATACAACCACTTGGAAGTCACAATTGACTTCCCCTCTGGTCTAGGCACCACCTCCCATACATCATTCAGTATAATGGAATCGTACTCCTCCTGCATGTCATCTCTTCAGACTCGTTGGTTTGTTGCCTGCTCAAAAGTAGTGGGCTTGGAATCTGTGATGCTAGTCACCATGGTCAAGTAGGAATCAAAACTCTTTGGTGCTCTGCTCTCTCTCATCAACCTCTGGGGCTCACTAACGTACTCCTTGGCTTCCTTCGAGGTCTCCTGAAACCATCTCGGTTTTCTCTTCCCTAAAGTAATCTCCTATGGAGTAGTACCCTCATGCCCCTCATTCTCATCCATAGATCTCACCATAGATATCTGGGATCTTGAAGCACGTGCCCTTGTGGTCTGTGTACCAGACACCTGTGGTCCAGTAGCTGTACTGGGTGGACTAGTCACCCTTGAACTTGGTGTAATAGACAGTTGAGGCTATGTCCCCTGTGATGTATCATCTTGCATATGTGGGACCTCCTCAACTCTATCTCTCGACTCACAAGATATCCGAAAGGCTATATCCTCCTCGAATCTAACATCTCTCCTCACGACAACTCTCCTCAGTGCTGGTATGTAGATCCGATAGGCCTTTGAGACCTCGCTATATCCAACTAGGATCCCCTTCTCTGCTGTGGGATCCAACTTTGTCCTCTTCTCTGAAGGGACATGAGAGAAAGTCAGACACCCAAATATGCGAAGGTGTCTAACATCTAGCCTCCTCCTAGTGAAGGCCTCCTCAAGAGTCTTTCTCCTCTGAGCTCTATTTGGACTCCTGTTCTGCAAATACCTTGCAGTATTGCAAGCCTTGACCCATAAGAAAAATGGTAACCCCAGATCATCCAACATAGATCTCACTGCACCAACAATAACCTTGTTCTTCCTCTCCGCAACCCCATTCTGATGGGGGTTGTAAGGAACGATCAACTGTCTCCTAATACCCTCCTGGGTGTAGAAGTCTCTGAACTCTGTGGAGGTATACTCACCCCCATTGCCCGATCTCAAGATCTTGATCTTTCTCCCTGTTTGGTTTTCCGCAAGAGCCTTAAACTCTTGGAACCTCTTGAAGACCTTCTTATCGCACAAGTTGTAGGTTGGGCAAAGCCCGACTCAACCACCAAATGGCGACAACTTAGAGAGTACCTACCCACTGTCACCTTAGGTAGGTGTTCCTGTCACTTTAGAGGTGAGGTGGTCACCTCAAGGGGGGAATCCCGGTGACCTTAGGGGGGAATAAGATGGAAAATGTGATGTATGAATGAATGTCCCTATAGGTCAGGTTGCTAGATGGAAAAGGGAGCTTGGTGATGAGTCTTGAGAGTTGTTTGAGGTTGTCAAAGCCTTGAGTGACCTGCAAAGAGATAGTACTTGCCCCAGACACAAGGAAAACCAAGTATACAATGCAATATATCAAGTGGACAAGAAAGTTATGCTTGCTGTCCCTAATAGTAGTAGTAGTAGTATATATATATATAAAATGAGGGCTCTAGATAAGATGCCAAATGTCAAAAGGATAAATGTGAGAAATAAACTAGCAAAGAACTAGCACCACTTCAACAGTAAAACTTGTGACTTTAGCATGATAGTATGACTGTAAAATAGCAATTCTGCAATAAAGGCTAACAACCTTATGTGATGTCCCGTTCCCAAGAGTAGGCCAGCAGGGAGTGGCTTAGTAGTCTATATGTTCCCATAGACTATAGTCAGGCACAAACAGGGAACAAGATGGAGAAATAAGGAGGAATTAATGGCTAAACAATGATTAAGCCAAAATACTTAGGAAAAGTCACTTAAGCCTAAGTCAACAAAGAATTAGAATGAAAAGGTGTTAAATGGGGACTTAATTAATTAATTAATCACTTTAGGAGGAAAAGCGCCTAGCTTAAGTGAGGTCAATGGTGAATTAGATTGGGAAAGGTATAAAGGGAGGAATTTGACCTAATTCCTTATTATGCATTGTTATGATTTGATGTTGAGAGTTCCCAGAGAAGGAGAGGATTCGACTTTACTGTTTTGTGGATTTCTGGAGGAAACCACCACCATTGATCGGTTTCGGTGTTGAGAGACACACCCTAGCCCATTGGAGATACCATCCAGGTATTTCATAGAGCTATTCAGGAGTATCCAATACAGTGTGTACAGCTCAGCCAGTGAGGGCGCAAGTCAGATTGAGGGTTTGTGGAGCTGCTCGAGGTCTGAGCTCAGATTGCAGTTTCCTTCCGACCCAGTTGAGATCCAGCCAGGGTGCTTCCATTGAGCCAATTATCATCAGATTCCGACGGTGGAATATTGTAGATCGCCTCATCCAGCCATTTAGGGTGTAGTTCTTCCGGTAGTACATTTGGGGTTGCATGCAGAGTATCAGAGCAGATCCGGGGAAACCCTTTCGACCCAGTTCCGCATTTGGAGAGACTATCGTTTTGAGCCCTATAGCAACAAATTTCGTTGGTGGAATCCTTTGGGGCGCATCCAAAGTTCCAGGAGGTGCGCAAACCCCCCCAGGGGTCCAAATCCAGTGCCTCAGAGACTAGATTCGAGATCCGACACTCATCCATTTCAGTCTAGAGGCCAGGACGCTTCTATTGGAGCAGTTTCCAGTGCATTTCGAAGGTCTATTCTTCCGGATGAGTTTTCCAGCTGGTAGCGGTTACCGTACTCCGGAATCGCATATTTTTGCCGATCTATCCGTGCATGCATCAGATCTACTATCATCTTTCGATCACAGGTATTTTAATGCTATTTGCTTGTATTCCAGTGACGATCCATGAGATCTAGCTGACGATTATATTCTATATTTCCAGTATGCTATTGTATTCCTTGCTTGAGTCGTATAATACATGTTATTGAGCAGTTGATGTTCTTTACTTCCGCATGCATCCTTTATATGCTGTTTAAACCATAAATATGTAGCATGCACATGCAATAACCAACATGCACATACAATAACCCACATGCACCTGCAATAACCATCAAGATCTCAAACATACAACTGAAACGCATCCAGAAACCCTCAGTGTACCAGATTTGCAAGACAGAATAATAGATCAGTAGCAAATATCTTGATCAACGGGATTAGGGATATTTCACCTTAATGGCTGTAGCAAAACAAGCTAAATATCAACAAAGTTAACCAATGAAAGTTACTCCTAATTGGCCTAAAAAGTGCGCTAGGGTTAGTAGTTTATTAGGGAGAAATTATAGCTAGTTCCTAGGGTTAGTTTGGGGGGTTCCTAGGGTTAGAAGGTTAGTTTTTCTGCAGCCCTAGTGGCTGTAGGTTAGTTTTGTAACAGCAACAAGTTTCAGTGAGAGAAAGGGGATGCCTCAATGAGGCAAGATAGCCTAAGGCACAAAGAATAGTATCCAAATGAGAAAACTTCAAGACCTTGACTTTTAACATTTATCAATGCAGTGTTTTGTTTCTCCAATGCAACGACTAGTGCTTTTGATTAATGGGTTAATGGGATCACAAGATAGAGAACTAGAGGTACTACCACATTCGGGGTATAAATCCTTTTATTCCCCAAAGCAAGTATCCTAGCTAGGGTTTAGCCTAAGGGGTGTATGCCTTTGTACTTCCTTAGCAAACCCTTGCAAACAATATTTCTATGATAGATTATGGTGGAGCTCAGTAGGGTTGTATATCCTTATACTCCCTACTTAGCTTATCAAATAACCTTGAACTTTGAACAAAGAAAACAACAAAAAGTGTAGCGTTTACCAAATTCAAGTTGCAATAAGATAAGTTCTTAACATGCCAAGAGAAACCACCATAAAGAGATAGAAATGACTGTTGATGAAAGCAGCTATGGGAGACATCCTCCATCTTACAAACCTGTGAGATGTGGAACATAGCAGCTTGTGAAGTCTTTCTCTTAGCATACAAACCTGAGAGAATGCTCCTATGAAGGGTTCGTGGTTCCTGCCTGAGACAGAGTCAGGAATGTAAAGATGGCATCCGCCATGATGTGAGAGAGAAGAACTCTAGATGATTATCCGATGTAAAAGCGATCTGTTGAGTTAGGACGTGTTTGTGGCTGAGCACAAGGTGAACGTGGGAAATCCCAAAAGCGTTGGGCACATGATGATGTGATGGCCTCCTCTGAGCAGCAGCAGAGTTGATGAGAAGACTCCAGATGATCCTTTTGTTGGTGGCAGTGGGAAAGCAGATCTGTAGAGCAGACGTGCCTGTGGACAAGCATAGGTGCACGTGTGAAGACCTGGTTCATCTGTGTAATGTAGTGAATTAGGTCCATGGCATTCCCATGGATGTGCCCCTAGTGGATGAGCACTAGTGGGTGTATCAGATTCTTTGCTATATGTTGTTCAAGATTTAGACCTACCTGTAACCCTAGTTATTGTGTAAAGGGTACAGGTCGACTCTATCTTATTGTGTCTAAAGATAAACTGTAAAAGTTAATTAATATTAATATTAATAGTAATATTAATATTAATTATTATAATAATAAATAATTAATATGTCTAAGTGAGGTCAGCTCTATTGTGCCAATAGACACTTTAGTTGATAGGACAAGTCTAATATAAGTAAGATGAAATCTTTCATTGTAGACACACACACTTGTGAGTTTTGGAAAGTTCAGCAAGTACACTTCTTGGTAAAAGTTGCGCACCTCTCTTGGGCGCTAGAGTTCTAGGGTTTTGTGCACCTTCTTGTGTGCTAAGATATTCTTGGTGGTGAAAAGGTCTTTCTCTTGAAGAGTATAGCAAAGGATTTGGCTGGGTTTTTCTCCCTTGTTTGAGAAGGGTTTCCCAGGATATATCTCGTGTTCTTGTGCATGGTGCTTCTTCATGTGATCTTGGTTGCTGCAGCATTTATGGTTATGGTTAATTGTTAAAATGGAATGAACTTCATGCTTAACCTAATGCTATGAAAACTCAACATGGTATCAAAGCATAGGTCATGAAAGAACCCATTGCACAAGCATCCACCATGTCTCATCCCTTATCAACAAACCCTTCACTTCTGCAAAACCGTACGACCTTCCCAAGGTTCCAGAAAATTTCATATGGCCCTCCTTCTTGAAGTGTTTCTGCCCCTGAACTTGGATGCTGAGGCTAATTCCAGCATAGAAGAGTACGACCTCTTCTAACGCATCTCTAGAAGCTCTCAAAACTTAATGCCGAGAAATTTTAATTTTTGGCCCTAGGGTTTCTAGGGTGCCTAAATTTCTGCAGAATATTTCTGGTTTTTTGAAGAAATATTATTTTGAATTAGCAAGCATCTTTGTGATACTATCAAATTGATTGTTGGTAGTCATAAGTCCAAACATAATCCAGACTACAAGGATTCAAGAAAAGATGAAGAACATAACTCTAATGGAAGATAGGCTTGATGGAGCAAGCAACATCAGCCCTTGGAAATCAAAGCTTCTAGTCACTCTTGAAGAAGAACTCTTGGATGCAACCACTAAAACTCTACCCAAACGGCAACTGAATTACAAAAGAAAGTAAGAAAAGAAGATGACGTCAGAGCAAGGAAAATAATTATCTACTTAGTAAGAGATCATCTCTTGCCCCGTATTGCAAATCTGAAGACTGCCTACGATATGTATAAAACACTGAAAGAAATGTTTGAAAGTGACAACACTCTCAGAGCCCTCACCTTAAGAAGTCAACTCCAAAGTACTAAGATGATGAAAGATGACACAGTTGCACTTTTCTTCATGAAGTTATTAGAGGTTAAAGAACAACTAGAGACACTTGGAGAAAACATGTTTGATAGAGAAATTGTCTTAACTACTCTCAAGAATCATCCAAAATCATGGGAGCCCTTCCTTCAAAGTATTAGTGGAAGAGAAACTCTACGAACCTTTGAGTGACTATGGATAGATTGTACTCAAGAAGAACTAAGACTCAAAAATAGAGGAGTGGAAGATTACCCAGAAGAAAATCATGCTCTTGCACTTCATACCAGAAAAGGAGGAAGATTCAAAAGAAACTTCAGGCAAACATTTAAAGAAGAAAAGTCTTCATCAAACTCAGGATATCAAAGAAGAGATGCCTCAAAAGTTCAATGCTACAGATGTGACAAGTATGGACATATTGCTAAACATTGTCCAACCAGGAAGAAGGGAAAACAATATGCCACCACTGCTGACATTGATCCAGATCCACCTCAAGAAAATGAGGAAAGGAGAAACAAGAAGTATTTTCACTAAGAAGAACATTGCTACAAAATAGGTAAAATCTTTCTGTTCTAAATTTTTATAGTGGATTTCATATCACTCCTTATATTAAAAGAGCTTTCAAAACTTGGACCATTATCCTTGGTACGGGAGTCCAAAACATTGTTCCTTGTGCAAGAACAAAGCAGAAAAAGTATTCTTGAAAGAGGGATACAATGAATCTTCAAAACTTTCCAGATTGACATCCCTGGTCAGAGACAGATTGAGACAAGCAAAAACGTTGTCCTTGAAGAAGAGATAATTTTTTTAAAGATCCAAAAAATCTCAGATGGAGATTGACCATAAGACTATACCTTCTCCCCCTTCAACAGTTCAGAGGGAGAAAGACATTATTCCAGTTGCTCCAGTTGATATGTTCAGTGATATTACAGCAAGGCATAAAATGCCTACCTAGACTCACTATGCAAGAGGCAAAGAAACATACAAGCCTCTCAAGGCACATTCCAAGAAAGCAAAAGAGTTTTTCAAGCTATCCTTCAAATATGAGCCACTTCATTGATGATAAGACTCCTTGTCTTAGAAAAGCTACAAGAAAACCAGTATGGCCAAAATCCATAACAGAAGAATATCAATATACTTTAAGACGATACTTAAGATATTATTCAAGGACCAAAAGGAGAAAACCTATGGTACAACATGCAGTCGATGAAAGTATCAAGGAAAATACAAAACGTATCTATAAGCCAGAGGTTTCTCACAAATAGAGGGAGTTGTCCATGATGAGACACTCGACCCAGTGAATTGTTTCACTCCCATCCGTACCACCATCCATGAGTTGGAATCGATATCAGATAGATAGATTCTTGATGAGTTTGGATTTCAGCAAAAACGTTGCTGATCCAAACCTATACAGTGTTGGTGACGAAAACCTGATCCTGATGATTTACTTAGAAAGACTAGTTGTTAAAACTAGCAAGCATTGACTTCTGATTTTCATAAAGAATCTGAGTATGATACACTACTTCTTGGGACAAGAAGTATGATAGAATGCAAATCCACCATGATGGATTTAAAGAAGAAGATTGTTGTTGATTCAAGACGAGACCAATCCACAGTTGATTGAATCAGTAATGTATCCGGTTAACACCAGACTTGATTCATGTCGATTCAGATTGAGCAGAAAGTACAATGGACTGGAAGAGCACATCTTGTTGATGTTCTACCTTGAAATCTACCATGATTTCCTATTGTAGCAAGAAATATAACTCTGTAGCCTTAAAATGTACCAGAGACAGAGTATATATATATAGTAGTAAGTGTGCGAAGAAATGTGGCTTCACATACTTCCATCAGATCTACTTGACCATGAGATAGATCATATGTTGATGACAGAGAGCCATATATTAAGCTCCTTAAAGAACCCAGAGCTTCCTAATGGTTTGTCACACAAAGAGACAATTTTCTTATGTTAGAGATCTGATGTAGAAGAAAATTGTTTATTTGCAGTACCCTTCTCCACCTAAGCAGTCTGTAAATTCCTACACCAAACATTTACTTGGTGAAGAACTTCTTCAGAGTTAAGAGGGAGTATGGATGACCATTGGCCAAAAACAAAACTCAGAGTACATTGGTATGAGACTTGGCTTGACGAAGAATGCATGCTTAGCTGAGAAGGAGTGTTGATGAAAGCAGTTATGGGAGACATCCTCCATCTTACAAACTTGTGAGATGTGGAACATAGCAGCTTGTGAAGTCTTTCTCTCAGCTTACAAACCTGAGAGAAAGCCCCTATGAAGGGTTCGTGGTTCCTGCTTGAGATAGAGTCAGGAATGTAAAGATGGCCTCCTCCATGACGTGAGAGAGAAGAACTCCAGATGATTATTCGATGTAAAAGCGATTTGTTGAGTTAGGACGTGCCTGTGGCTGAGCACAAGGTGAACGTGGAAAATCCCAAAAGCGTTGGTCACATCATCATGAGAACATAAATGAAGATGATGTGGTGGCCTCCTCTGAGCAGCTACAGAGTTGATTAGAAGACTCCAGATTATCCTTCTGTTGGTGGCAGTGGGAAAGCAGATTTGTAGAGCAGACGTGCCTGTGGACGAGTACAGGTGCACGTGTGAAGACCTTATTCATCTGTGTAATGCAGTGAATCAGGTCCATGATATCCCCATGGATGTGCCCCTAGTGGATGAGCACTAGTGGGTGTACTGTAATGTCCCCCACCTCTTAGAGAGGTAATGAGGAGACTCAGTGGCCTGGGCACCCCCACTAGGTCATAGTCTCACACTGAAGGGGGGAAAAAGTCAAGAAGTTAAAAGTTATATTTTTAAGTTGACTTAAGAAAGGAAAAGGAAAGGAGTAAAAGATAACTCAATAGAAGAATAGAAGATTAACCCTGGGAGTTAACCTAACTCAACAGAGAATTAGAAGGAAAAGTATAAGTAAGAGGCTGGGGTGCACCTATTACTCATTCTGGCTTTGGATTAGCATTTGCTATTGCTCTTGAGCATTCGGTTTGGGGGTTTGCTGTACAAACCCTTGGGAGCAACTCAGTGGTGAAATATCCACTCACCTTGTTCCACAGCTTGGTCTCGGGGATGAAAGACTCCTCCACACCATTCTAGTATCAGAGCCAGTTTATCGATGGAGGTTCGATCCAGCTTATCCTGAGGGCCTAGGGCCATTCCGATAGTTGGGTTTTGTTTGCAGGGGAAGGACCATTAGTTTGAGGGCTTTTCTGGAGGGCTATCATCATTCTACATTTGTCTGCAGATTGGGACGTCTGGGAGCCATAGGGGACATCCTGTGATTCAGTAAAACTCAGATCTAGGGAGATCTGCTTGAGATCTGAGCCCGAAACTTCTCCCACGGAATTCTCATAGCCCGATCTATATTCTTGGAGAGTTTCAGAGCAATTGGAGGCCTCCTTCATCAGGGCCGAACCTGCTAGGGTTTCAGTCATCCAGTGGGGCGCACCATTCAATGGAGATTTCAGATCTATAGCGATTGAGAGGGATCTTGGAGATTCGGGCACCTGGGTTGTTCTTAC
>JASDQU010736489.1:192211-205397 GCA_032191745.1 Picea mariana
GAGATCTAATGCATACATAGGAAGGTTATAATGATCAAATATGACACATACCATGATACCTCGGACCAATTACCTCATGGAGCAAGAGACTTCTTTGATACAAGCCCAGGGCGGTAGTGATGGAGGCTGGTACTGCTAGCAGGACAAATCTGGCTGAGAAGAAGAAGATGGGTCCTCCAGGACCATGCTCAGGTCGCTCCTGCTCTCGGTACTCCATGTCTAGGACCATGTGGGCCTCGAGACATGATCTCCTAGTTATCCATAGATATCGGGGATAACAAGGCCCATGGGATACTGAGGAAGCAGGTTGTCAGGCCTGTAGGATATTGAAGAGGAAGGTTGTCAGGTCCGTGAGTAATTTCTCTCTGGGTGAGATAATTGTTGGGAATTCCTGAAGGTGCCAAACTGAAGCTACAAGGCTCTGAAACTTCTTTTCCAGTTTATTACTAAAGCCCTGAAGGGGAAGTGGGGCAGCCAAATGAATGTTGAGAAGAGAAGGGGAACACTTCATGGGGTGGGATAGGCATGTGGGGAATGAGAGATTGTAGGCTGTTAGTTTGAGTAGGCACCAGTGATGGAGTCTTTCCTATTTTCCATGAGCCATTAGCCTAGCTAGGAACCCTTTACTCGGGTGGAGTTTAGTCCTAGCTCAGGGGTGACTCACTGTTGAGAGTGATGAACAATGTGTTCTTAGTCTGGGAGGTTCGTGGAAGGTTTGCATGCAGTTGGTGATATTCTTACCAAGATAAGTGTCAGCTGTGTGATAAATTTACATGCTGCATTATTATTTCCATGTTTATTTTTATGGGTATTGTTGTATATGCTGCATGTATATGTTTACTGTTATTTTAGTGTGAATTTGTGTATTTACAAATGTATTGGTATATTTACGTTTTATATACAATTCTTCCACAAAATTTTTGTTTGTATATATTTTAATTGCATGCAGTTCGAAAAATGTATGTGGCATAGCTCAGTTAGATGTTGGGTATGTTACAGTATGTTCTGCAGAGAGAATAAAAGAGTTCTCTACTATAGTGTGGCCCAACCTAGGTGGTCGGGGACATTACAAAATCATAGCAGAGCTAAGTAGAGTGTTTGATTAATGGCATTTCCCAGCTTGTTGTTGGTTGGGGATGTTACAGGTATCGTTGACAGTGGTCGATTATTGGCTCATCTCTGTTGATTATGTTGACAATGGTTTTGGTTATTGGTATTTAGTCACTGCATTGGTTATTATAACAACCGAATCGATATCTCAACATGGTTAATTGGTTGAATTGAGAAATGAGATTGAATACACAGTCATTGTCTCTTATATTGTAATTATTGAATTGCTAACCCAACATTAGTTTATAATTGATTAAGTCACAACGATGCTTCATGCATGATGCATTGGAATGTGTGGGCTTCCTACAAAATGATGAAGTTGAATTGATCATTGTCATTACTATGTTGTTTTTCCAAATGGGAGTATTCAAATCGTGATGGTTATGGCATGAATTTCCACTGTATATGCTATGGATATTGTTTGATTGCACCATCAGATATGGACATGGGTTTTTAAACAGTATGGTTTTGTTGCAATTTGATTGACTTGAGAAATGGGATTGGGCATATTGTTCCTGCCTCCTTGTATTGGATTGATAGCTCAACATCATTTGACGTTTAGATTCAGAGTAATTAGACATGTATAGTCAAAGATATGATCTTTCATTTTTTTGAATGGTCTATGTATCCCACAACATCGTATGATTTGAAATGGTGATTGTTATTACTATGTGTTTAAATGGCAAGTCAGGATTATTGAAATTTTAAATATTGATGATTGTGTTTGATTGTCCATTGTTTATGTTTGATGAATATCATGCATCGTAGAAGACATAGGCATGGGTTCTATGATAGTATGGTCTCATTACAATTTAATTGTTAAATGCAATTGAGAGAGGAAATCAGGCATGCTTTTGTGTCTGTGTTTGATTAAGGAAATAATTCATGGACAAAGGTTGATGTTTTGATGCTGAACAAAGTGGAAATAAGTGATTGTGTGCTCATTTGAGAATTATTTTAAAACATTGATTCGACAAATGATAAGAAACAAAACTCTTCTACAAGTTATTAAGGAAGGCATGTTGTATTGATGACACTATGTTAAATATTTAATTGTGAACGGTGAGCAAGTTAATACACATAATTGATTGAATTATACATAGTAGTTTCTTAATTGAGCACAATGATTATTTCGTTGGTGTTGGATATTTTGCATTTGATATAGAATGGTTTTATGGATTACTTAATTAATTTTATGAACAATATCTGCTCTCCTTCAATACCATTATTTCACTTTTCGCTAATTACAATCCCCTCACCTTCCCATATTCATTTTTCGCTCCCTGTTCCTAAAATTTACTTACAGTTAAAAGAATTCTAAATTGTAACAGTTTGAAATCGCAGTTTTTGGATGGATTACAATGACATGTTCCTTGGTTTAAATTATAGTTGATTGTGTGTTGTCTATTAGTAGTGACCATTATTCTTGTCCCCCTCATTTGAACATTTTTCACTCAATACAAATTCCTTGCATATCCTAGAACCTTTTGTTTGCCCCCTTCAGATTGACAACAATTAAACAATTTGTATGGATTGGATTGCATGAGTATGATATGTTTTTGAGCCAAAATGTATTTGATATTTTTAAGGAGTTGTCATGTATGGTTGTTAAAGGAACTATTTTCTAATGAATCATGCATTCAACAATCAACATTTTCAGTCGAGCTAGCCATGGAAGAGGTAATCGAGGAAGAGATAATTGGAACACGAGTCCTAGAAGGCCTAGATTCTCCATTCACTTTGATGTTGACTCGCAAGAGTTATGCCAACTATTTCAGGCTAGGTTTTTCAATTGGATTGGGCAAGGAATTGTCCAACCTAGGCGTGAAAAGCCTCCCTTCCAAGCTCCACAAGGCCCTAGTATTCTTGTTCCCCTCATGTCTCATTGCAAACTGAGGTTACCGAAAATGACAGAAGGAAAGAGATTGTCCACCCGACGGTCTCCCAACATTGTGGATGGCCCAATTTGTCTTTACCTGCTCCCCTGCCTATCAATCAGATTGTCCAAGATGCCCCTGTCCAATCACCAATTTAGTCCTTACATGCTAGCAAAAGTTTGCAAACTAAGGCCCACCAAGCCTCTGACAAAGGAAAAGCCATTGTTTCCCCTTCCTCATAGTCCAATGGCTCTAATAAATCCATTTCCTCCTAGATGCATTTGAGGGACCATTTTTCTCATGTGATCAATGAGATTAGGCCTAAAGGCTCCGCAAAACCAAAGGAAAATTTAGAGAGATCAAAAGGTGACAACAACAACAAGGGAAGGATTGCATATTAAAGTGGAAAATATGGATTTTAAGTTTCATTTTATTTATTGTTGATGATAGTTGACTTCAGAAGTTTTGGACAACATGTTTTTTTTTGGATATATGAGTAATATATTTTTGAAAATAATTTCAAATATCAATGAGATAACTTTTGAAACATGAATGTGATGATGGGAGTCACAAGGAGGGATTTTTTTTTTTTAATTGACTAGTTATGCTATGATTGTTAAGAGCTAAAGGGGAGTCACAAGGGGTCCCACCTACTAGTTATTATTTATTTAAAACCCATTTTATGATTTATTGTTTTCCCCCCTAACTAAAAAGTTGATTGAGTTTTTAGTTAACTTAACTAATGAAGTAGTTCAACTACTTCAACCAATTCTAATTTGCTTAAAGGAAAAAGGAAAGGGAGGAACAAGAGGAGAATACAAGGAGAAGCATACAAAGGTTTTCTCTTTGAGTTTGTGCTGAGATAGTTCAGTTTTCATTAATTCCTTAATTGATCATAAGCCTAATTATTTTTTATGGTAGTAGGGTCTTATTGTAGACAACAAGATTCAAGGATGAATTACATCATTCAGACACTTGTTTTTCAGAGGTGTTGATCTATCTTTGATAGTCTGTGTAGACTTGTCTGTTTGTGAATTATAGTTCATGACTGACAAAGGCTATTGTGTAGAGCCGAGTGGGAAACAATCTGTGGCAATTTTATCCAACTTTTATAGTTCAGTTTTTTATTTTCTGTTAGAGGTCCTTTTGTATGTTTCATCGGGGACATCTAATTTTGACTTTGGTCTAAAACTTCTTCATGAAATTTTGTAAATAGAATGACTCTTTGATGAATTGGAATGAAATAAAATATTTCTTTATGTCTTATATGTCTTGATTATCGACTTGGTGTATTTACTTATGTCTCTACATTTATTTAAGCAATTGTTATATTCAGAAAATCATATAAATAATGAATTTTCTAGCAAGCTTTTATTTATAAAAAGACTAGACTATGCACTTGTAATCAATACTTATGAGTTAGGATATTAATTTTGATGGCTATAAACATAGAGTTATATTCCCGTCTATTTTTCTTTAGCCAAGAAGAATATAAAAATGCTTGAATAACATGATTTCATATCTTTTCCTCAACATTTATTTGGCAACCACACTGGGGAGATCTTCAATATCTCTCTGGTTAATCTTTATGCTTTATTAACATACATACATCTATTTTTTCTGATATTGATTCATTAACTGTTTTATTTCTTAATAACTGTTCTTGTTCAAAGGCAGCCCAATATTGAGCTTGGTCTTCAAGATCAGACGGACATTGCTTTGAATATATTTAACACCATTTTAGACACTGCCAATACTAGTGTTGAGCTTAATCATTCATGGGCAGCAATTGAACAAGATATTAGTGCCCAAGAACATTGGGAAGCTAGATGTAGACATCCTTTAAATCAATAGTAACCTTCTTGTTCCTTCAGTTTTGGCCTTTCTTTCATGTCCTTAGACTCTCATGTTTCTAGAAGAAGAAGAGGCTTATCACCTGAAATTAATCCTATTTCTAAAATAGGAAGAAGAAATGTTATGTTGTCAACCCAACAGAGTTAAGGAGATTTTTTTTTGATTCATCCAACTCATCTTTTTATACCTCACCTATCATCCACAAGATTGCATCTAGTGGTGATTATGGTTGCACTAGAAGTGATTCATCCTCTCAGTCTTCATCTTCGTCAATGATTGGTAGCTTATATAGCCACCATATCCCTGTCCAATCTACCACAAATCCCACCAAAGTCATTAAAAAGTATGGGCTTTTTTAGTTTGATGAAGACACCACAACCACACCATGGCATGTGTCCTCTCCTCTTAACCTAGCACCTGCTACTTGTCCACTTCCTAAATTCAAAGAAAATCTTCCCAGGTTTTCAGGAAATAACACTGTCACTCAAACGAACACCTGGTGGCATTTTCTAATGCTTGTCACAACATAGGGGCCAATGAAAATGATACTTGCATGCGCTTATTCGTCAATTCCTTGAAAGGAAAGGCTACAACTATTTTGTTTGACCTTCCTCCTAATATTTTGTTTAGTTGGGAGGATTTAACCTAATGGTTTAGGTCCACCTATGGAAAATCTAAAATCCCAGTCGAGAAGTTAATGGAATACAATAACATCACCTATAAATATGGGGAAACCATCAAGTCCTTCAACTTGTGTTTCACTAAGTTATACAATCAAATACCTAAAATCATTTGACCTCAGAACCAAGATGCTTTCATGAATTACTACAATTCATTACCTTCCCCCTATCATCATAGGCTCAAGGAGAAATCCATTGATAATCTCAGTTCCACTTTGCATACTTGTTTAGAGTATGAAGAACAATTGGAAAGAATAGTTCTTCTACAAGGAGAATCAGTTAAGAACACAGACATGTCCACCCTCTTATACCTAGTACAAGATATGAATAATCATATGATAGCATATGAGTGAAAGGGAACTATCTCCCCTCTCACCCATGGAGCTTCATTCTCTTCTGCAGCCCTCTTTAGAAATTCGATTGAAAATAATTTTCATCCTAAAGCTATATTGCCTCGAAATTGGTTAAACTTCTGCAAGGAACACCATGAGGAAGCCACATGTGAGGTAAGGAAGAGTGCTAGAGAGAAGATCTTTGGTAAAATACCAGAAACTAACATCGTTGTCCTGGATTTTGCATAGCCAGAATATGTCATGATCATCAATACTAGGAACAAAGCCTATGCTCCCAAAGGAAAATTTGACCCTCCTCGCAATACTTCTAGCCTGAGCTCATCCTCACCTACTACTACTATTCAGGTTCCTGACAATCAAGGAACAACTTCCCTTCTTCCCTCTTCCAAGTACAATATTCTAAATTAGTTGGCCAACATTAAAGAAGATTCCAGACTTTTGGACATGGTTTCCATCCCTGAACAACAGAGGCATTTGAAACAATTCATGGAAGGAAACGCTTTTGTTGTATGCAACCTCTATGAAGAGGTGAATGAAGAGGATTCATATGTAAAGAAAGTAGGTGTACATAAATTTATATACCCTATAAAAAATTCCCCCTTTTATATTTCTATAAAGACTATGGATAAGATTTCCCATTCTTGCCTCATTGATGGAGGTTCGGGCCCAAGTGTGATGTCGAAGATTATTATGGAAGAGATAGGCTTGTCTTGTACAAATGAAAATGCCAGAAGCATGTTCTCCTATAATAGTCTACAACAAATGACCATATGCAAGATTAAATATGTGACCTTAGTTTTGTGCGCACACCCTAAAATCAGGACAACCCTTAGTATTCAAGTAATCAATATGTCATTAAGAAATTACTCAATCGTCTTGGGAAGACATTTACAATCCTTAACAGGTGAATACCTCTCACTTGATAGGACACATTTATCTGTGCCTCAAAATGGTAAAACAATTATATTCCTTAGATAGGGAATGATTTCACCTTACATAGAGAGTGTCCCAAAGCCTAATTGTTGGATTACTGAGAGGGGGGGTGAATCAGTAATAGAGAAATTTAATCCTTTTTAACGATATAATCCAATTGTTATATCAATGAAGCATTATCATATAATAACTACAGAGTAAATAAGCAATGAACAAATGAACAAACATACACATACAAAGTACACTAGTGTTTTACGTGGAAACCCAAATCAGGGGAAAACAATGGAATGCTTTTTCTTATATGTCTTGAAGAATTACATTCAATGAAACCACCAATTTCCTTTGTTTTCCAGCTGCAACTAGAAGGAGGCTCCAACCCCCTAGTTTCTCAGGCTATAACCTGAGGGAATATCCAACTCCCCAATTCTCTGGCTACAACCAAAAGAAGGCTACAACCCTCTATGTTCTCTAGCTACAACCAGAAGGAGGCTACAACCACCTGTCCTTGCCCCATCCTGCCACCCTGAAGTAGAAGTAAAATGATGGAACCATTGTCAACCGATCACTATGAGATATACCACTGTAAACATGTACCAATAAATATGAACCATGCATCAACCTGTAGCTCAACCTGTAATCAACTTGTGTCATAAACAAGTGCATCAACCATGCACCAACCTATACGAAATAACATGTAATCAACATGTAAAATAAAAAAGTGCATCCAACCATGTACCAAGTATGTACCAATCATGTGTCAACTACTCATCAACTATGACTCATCAATATGTACCAACATCATCAACTATACACCTCATGTATGTGCCAACTCATCAACTGCTTGTCTCAATCATGTACTCAACATGTACCTCAACCAAAATATCTCACCAATTTCATCATCCAAATCTGATTTTTAGCTCTGTAATAGACCTAGTGTATATGATCACATTCCTGCAAACCATTCTTAAATTCAACAACAAGAGACTAGCATTTTCATCAAACTTTTCTTTAGTCTCACATGCCTAGTTTTGGATTAGTGAACAACCCTAACTTGAAGTAATCATAACTTTGTACCTGTAATGTATAAATATATGAAACTGACACATAATGTTCTTCATTTTTGTTTATGCAATTCCCCCAGGTATCACTACTTGGAACCTCTCAGAAAAGGTGTTATAGCCAAAATGGCACACCTTGCTGAATTATGGATTATTCTAGAGAGCGCCCGTGTAGAGAGTTTCCTACATGGAATATTTGTTGAATGAATATGAAATTGTTAAAAATAATACTAAATACTGTACCCTAATGAACACATTTTGTTTCACTGAATTTGGATCTCTTATGAAGAAGTTATGACATTTTTACCCGAAACACTTGTTTTTGACTAGTTTCAGGACTAGCCAAAAACCCTATTTTCCACGGTGTGTAACTCTAAGACTACAATGAACCACAAGATCAATTTTTTACCACAGATACTTGGATATGTTTTCTCAATGTTGTAGAAATTTCATGATCTGAATCATTATAGAAAAACATTTATAGTGAAAATGGTGAGATGACCTATAAATAACATATCTTAGAAAGTACCATCAAAAGAATTTATCCTTCCTTGCATTTCGGCCTTATTTTCTTCACCTTCCCTCATAATTTAAGCTTTGATATCCTTTCTTACCTTAGACACCTATATATATTCAATATTCTCAAGTGTGTTTAAAATTATAGATCCTTGCCTCTTATTTATACTCTCCAAGTAGCTTCCCTAAAAACATCTTATAGGTCACTTGGCCCCCCTTTCGTTATTTTAGGGTTAACCCACTTCTAATTTCTCCATTAAATTTATTATTGAAACAGTTTATTTTGTATTCACTTTGAATTATAATACACTCATTATTTCACTTTATTATTTACATTTTAAAATCTCTTAAACCACTTTGACTACTTTGACCTCTGTACGGCTGGAGAGAAGGCTACGTTGGAATCTATCAGCGGGGTACCCAAGTTCAACACCTTCAGGATGAGAGGGGTCTTACAAGGACAGAGAGTTTTGGTTCTAATTGATGGAGGAGATTCCCACAATTTCATTGATGCAACATTACTGAAGAGGAGGCACATACCTACAGTAGAGTTTGAAGGATTCAAAGTGGAGGTAGCAGGTGGTAGTACTATGCCTTGTAACAAATACATACCAGGTATGAAACTCACCTTGGGAAGGCATGAGTTAGTTCAGGATGGGTATGTGATGGATATTCCCTATACCAACATCATCCTAGGGGTGCAGTGGCTCTTCACTTTAGGACCCATCACCACAAATTACAAGACCATGGAAATGTCCTTTGTGGAGGAAGGAGGACGAAAGGTTGTTCTTAGAGGCATGACAGGTAACTCTGCCAGAGTGGTCACGACCAAGAGGATGGAAGCCATCTTCAAAATGGAAGAAATTGTATACACAGTGGAATGTAAAGTCTCAACATGGGTGGATGAGAAGGAAAAGGTGCATTACACACCAGAGATCAAAAGAATCCTTGATAAGCACCAGAAACTGTTTGGGCCGATTCCTCCAGGTGTGCCACCAGACAGGGGGTTTAAGCACATCATTGAGCTAGAAGCAGGGGCTAAGACTGTTATCACCACACCCTATAGACATCCCAAGAAGTATAAAGATGATATAGAGAAGTCCATCAAGGAGATTCTAGACATGGGACACATCAGACCAAGTTCAAGCCCATTTGCTTCATCAGTAGTCTTGGTGAAGAAGAAGGATGGAACAATGAGAATGTGCATTTACTTCCAGGATTTGAATAAAAAGACGATCAAAAACAGGTACCCCATACCTAGGATTGATGAGTTGTTGGATGAGCTGCATGGAGCTATATATTTCACAAAAAATGATCTTCACTCAGGCTACCATCAAATCAAGATGAGGGAGGAGGACATCTCAAAAACATCCTTTAGGTGTCACTATGGCCATTATGAGTTTTTGGTGATGCCCTTTGGGTTAACCAATGCCCCAGCCACATTTTAGTTTTGCATGAACCATGTGTTCAACAAATAGCTGAGGAAACACTTGTTGGTATTCTTTGATGATTTGCTCATTTACAACAAGACCTGGGAGGAACACCTTCGACATGCGGACCAAATCCTTTCAATAATGGAACAACAATCACTATACGCCAAGGAATCCAAGTGTGAGTTTGGAATGACAGAAGTTCTTTACTTGGGACACATCATAGGGGAAAAAGGGGTATAGGTACACCAGGAGAAAATAACAGCCATTAGGGAATGGCCTACTCTGAAAACACTCACAAAACTGAGGGGATTCCTGGGCCTATGCACATACTATAGGAAATTTGTCAAAGGGTTTTCTCAAATATGCGCACCCTTGATTGACCTGAACAAAAAGGGGTCCTTCAAATGGAATGATGAGGCCCAAGTCATGATGGAGAAAATGAAAGAGGTCATGAGCACCTGCCCAGTTCTATCTCTTCTTGATTTCAACATACCCTTCACTTTGGAGTGTGATGCCTCAGGGGAAGGTATAGGGGCCATGTTGATGCAGAACAGGCATCCCCTTGCCTATGAAATATGGAAACTCAGGGGTCCTGAACTACTTTACAGAATTTACGACAAAGAAATGTTGGCTATCATTCATGCACTAGCCAAATTTAGGAAATATTTAGTAGGTGCAAGGTTTGTGGTCAAATCAGACCATAATAGTCTTAAATATCTATTGGAGCAGAAGGATTTGAATGAAAGATAGAAAAAATGGGTAAGAAAAGTACAAGCCTATGACTTTGACATTGAATTCATCAAAGGAAAGAACAACACAATGGCCAATGCATTATCCAGAAGGCCATCCATCTTTTCCATGTCCAGTATGTCAGTCGACTGGAAGGAACACTTGATAGTGGAATATGCAAAGGATCGGTTCGCTTGTCAATTGTTGGATGGGAAAATACAGGATGACAACTTCAGGGTCATAAATGACATCATCTATTACAAAGATCAGATATTTTTAGTTTCTGGATCATCTCTCAAAGCTAAGATCCTGCATGCATGTCATAACTCACCAGTAGCAGGGCATCAGGGCGTCAGTAAGACATACAAGCAGGTGAGAGAAAGGTTTGTATGGAAAGGCCTCAAGGAATATGTGATGAAGCATGTCAAAGAATGCACTACATGCCAAGAAAACAAGGATGAGCACATGCACCCTGTAGGACTGTTGCAGCCCTTACCTATTCCAAAGCACAAGTGGGAAAGTATATCCATGGATTTCATCACCGGGTTTCTCAGAGCATAGGGGAAAGATTGCATTTTTGTGGTGGTAGATAGGTTGATGAAGTTTTCACACTTTTTTCCCATAGCCACAGACTTTAGTGTAGCACAGGTGGCTGAATTATTTTTCAGAGAGGTGTTCATACTACACGGACTACCCAAAACCATCATCAGTGACAGGGACAACAGATTCATGAGTACATTTTGGCAGAAGTTGTTTAGATTAGTTGGTACAACATTGACTCCTAGTACTAGCTATCACCCTCAGACAGATCGTCATACTGAGATAGTAAACAAATGGGTGGAAGGTTACCTCAGAAACTACGTAGCAGGACAACAAAAATCATGGGTCGGATGGCTACATTTGGGAGAATATTGCTACAACACCACCCAACATATGTCCATTGGCATGTCACCCTTTAGAGATTTATATAGCTATGATCCTATATCATTTGTGGAGATTGCATTTGGTGACAGTAAGGCCCCGATGGTACAGGATTGGATATAGCAGAGCCAAGACATTATTAGGGAATTGAAGGATCATTTACAAAGGGCGCAAAACCAACAAAAGGTCCAAGTAGACAAGCAAAGAGTTGATTGTACCTTCGAGGTTGGTGATTTAGTCTATTTGAGTTTGCAACCATACAGGAAGGCCTCCATTAAAAGAAGCAGAGTGGAGAAACTGCAGCCACGTTTCTTTGGACCTTACAGAGTCAGCAGGAGGATAGGGGCAGTAGCTTATGAGCTGGAGCTTCCACAGGGCAACAAAATTCACAACATATTCCATGTCTCATGCCTTAAGAAATCCCTCAGTCAACATGTCAGGCCTATTGAGGCATTACCTCCCATGGATGAGGAGGGAAAACTTGTTTTGATTCCAGAAGAGGTGTTAGAAGTCCGAGAGAAGAGGCTTTGAAACCGAAGCATCAAGGAGTATCTAATCACGTGGAAGGATTTACCCATTGAGGATGCCACTTGGGAGTAGGAGCACCTGATTAGAGAAGCAGGTTTGGAATTGCTTGAGAACAAGCAATTTCAAGCAGGGGAGACTATAATGTCCCCCACCTCTTAGAGAGGTAATGAGGAGACTCAATGGCCTGGGCACCCCCACTAGGTCATAGTCTCACACTGAAGGGGGGAAAAAGTCAAGAAGTTAAAAGTTATATTTTTAAGTTGACTTAAGAAAGGAAAAGGAAAGGAGTAAAAGATAACTCAATAGAAGAATAGAAGATTAACCCTGGGAGTTAACCTAACTCAACAGAGAATTAGAAGGAAAAGTATAAGTAAGAGGTTGGGGTGCACCTATTACTCATTTTGGTTTTGGATTAGCATTTTCTACTGCTCTTGAGCATTCAGTTTGGGGGTTTTGCTGTACAAACCCTTGTGAGCAAATCAGTGGTGAAATATCCACTCACCTTGTTCCACAGCTTTGTCTCGAGGATGAAAGACTCCTCCACACCATTCTAGTCTCAAAGCCAGTTTATCGAGGGAGGTTCGATCTAGCTTATCCTGAGGGCCTAGGGCCATTCCGACAGTTGGGTTTTGTTTGTAGGGGTAGGACCATCTGTTTGAGGGATTTTCTAGAGGGTTATCATCATTCTATATTTGTCTACATATTGGGATGTCGTGGAGCCATAGGGGACGTCCTGTGATCCAATAAAACTCAGATCTAGGGAGATTTGCTTGAGATCTGAGCCCGAAACTTCTCCCACAGGATTCTCATAGCCCGATATATATTCTTGGAGAGTTTCAAAGTATTTGTATGCCTTCTTCATCAGGGCCAAACCAACTATGGTTTCATTCATCCAGTGGGGCACACCATTCAGTGAAGAATTCAGATCTACGGGGTTTGAGAGTGGATTTGGGAATTTGAACATCTGGGTTTTCCTTACAATTGCCCGATCTATCATTTGGAATATTTCTTGGGATGATTGGACACTTTTGGTAGCAGGGCAGAATTATTCAGGGCTTTAGCATTCTAGCAGGACGTGGCACTTTCCAGCTTGGAGGTTGAGCATTAGTGCGGCTCAGATCTGCTTGATTTAGTCTTCATTGTATATCCAGCCTTTGGAGGCTTATTTTGTATTGTCAGGAGCATTTTGTAGCA
>JASDQU010736489.1:206642-222498 GCA_032191745.1 Picea mariana
TGATGAATCTTGTATGCACTTAATAACTCAATAAATTAGTAGTAGTTAGTGAGTCCAAGAAAGAATTTGGCTTGGGATCATTACATGGGGCTTCTAGATGACATATGAGGGTCCTCCAACTTCGTAAGGCCATAACTCTCGAACTGTGAGGAGTTATCTGACATTCCACATACCATCAGAAATGGAATGACATGTATTATCCACATGGAATAGTATTATCTGAAAATATATCATAAATCATATCGTTATCCATAAAAAAAAATTGGGTCCATTACCCAAACCTGGGGTCTCCAACTTCTCATGGCCACAACTCTCTAACCGTGAAGAGTTATGTGACATTCCACATACCAATGAAAATGGAATGACAAGCACTATCCATATAGGATATTTTACTTAAAAAATTCATTGTCCTTCATCTCATTATTCCACAATTAATCATGGTTTCTCTTACTTGGAAAAGCATCTCTTATAACCCTAAATTGCACCACACATGCTTACCTAGCATCAGGCCAACTCATATCCCTTCTTTGCCAAAACTTTGTTGAACAACTCTTTGAAAATCCTCTTATGTCAAGGCCCATGTGCCGTAACCCATTACTGCACATGTGTGCACACTGGCTGACTCACAATAGCCCATGTGTACCTAACAAAGCATGAAAAAAGGAAAGTTGTCAATGGAACAAAAAGCTATGGGTCAGTTAACTAAAACTCTCGGCCATGCATGGCCGAGGGTTCGTCCAAAACCCTAGCTCCTTCTATCCTATAAAAGAAGGGGTACAGGTACCATTTGGAGGAAAAAATATAGCAAAGAAACTATGCCCATTTATGTAATCCATTGTCCCAACCCTTTAGCCTTTCCTAATGCCAAAGGAGATTTAATGCAAAGCAGTTGAAGAACAGAAGAAGAGGAGCCTAGGATCAGGTTCAAGGAGCAGTGGTCGGTCTTAGCTTTTTTGTAAGTTGATTCATTTTTAGTAATAAAAAGAATACTTTTCCCGTCTCAATGCATGAATTGTCTATGGTTTGATTGATTTATGCTTGATTTATAACCCTTGAGTATAGAAGTAGCATGCATGCATAGTTGTTGTTTGTCTTGAGTGCAGGTCATCTGTGGAAGGAGCAGCGCAAGCAAGTAATCGAAGAGAAACAAAGGATCTACATCGAATGCCGGTAATAAGGTTGGTGGTCCTTTTCCATGCATTTACTATGAAAAAGGGGTTTAAATCTTGGGTTTTAGGTAAAAAAGTAGTTTCGATTCAGTCAAAATTTGCATGCAAGTCTGACCCTAGTTTGCTAGTCCGTAGGGTGTTTTTCCCAACAACAGAATTGGCGACCGTACAGGGGAGAATACTCTTTAGGGTTTCTGGATTTATTTAATTTTTTGTGTAGTTTAAAGATTAGGTTTTTTGTTTTTATTTGCCTGTATTTTTCTGTAGGGTCTGAGCTAGTAGGGAGTCTGGTTTTGCATACCAGTTTCCCTAAGTTTTGCTTGACAGTAGTTCTCGAGACACACAGAATTACACGCAGCCTGCAGAAGGCCTGCATGCATGTACCCACGCCCTATCCTTTTACATCCCACTTGTGAACACTAGCTGTAGAGATAACAGTAGCGTGTAGGAGTTCAAAGAACCTTAAGAGGTTGTCCTCCTCTTCCTTGTCAGAATTACACATTCTCAGGGGGTTTTCTGGAATCCTTTCTGAGTCTTGCTAGTTCATAGTCCTATCTCAGATTGCTTTTTTTCGCCTTATTAGTCTTTACATTATTTTCCTTTTCGGTTAGAAAGAGCATCCAAGCTTTCAAGGGACTCTGTTTATCAATACTAGAGGCATTTTCCTTGTCTGGACTACCTGTTTTCATTTAGTTTCCTTAGAATTTAGATATACATGCAGCCTGTACAAGGTTAGCCCGCATGTACACACTTTCTGTCTCTGTTCAACACACGTTTGCATGCGTATTGTTTTAGTGACAGTCGCGTGCTTGGACAAGCTACTTTTTGTTCAAGGTGGGGCAGTCATTCCCTACCTTGCTGAGAAGTATTCAACTTAGGTGTTTGAGTCTAGGTTTGAACAGTCAGTAGGTTAGGTCATCTTACCCTTAGCCTGCTTTTTCTTTGTCAATAGTTGACATAATATATATATATATATATATTATGGTTTTTAGACAAGCGTGAGAGTCTTTGTTTTTGTTTTTTATTGCCATTGTATGATTCTTTACTCTGATTATTTGCGATCTGCACTTTAAGCCAAAAAAACAATTTCTTGGTTTTATGCTTGTCGGTATTATCCCTTTGTTTTCTTACTAGCACTTAAATAAAACAAAATCTCTTTTCATTTTCTTCTTTGGTTGAAGACTGTATTTATGCATCATTAGCTAGGGAGAAGTCTTTTATTTCATAAGTTTTTGCAGTGCACTTAGAGCATAAGTATCTCATAGTCGAGAGAAATCCCTTTGAGTTTGCTGTCTAAAATCTTAGAAAAATTAAAAAACAAAAAGAAATCTTTCTTTGTGAAAAGTTGTTGAAATTTTGCATTTAGTAAAAGTCTTTTGTTTCCAACTTTTTTCATTCATTTTTTATTTCATCTTTACACATCATCAGTTTCACCCTCATACCCCTTGACGTAATAAAAATTCATAAAAGCAACGCTAATCTTAAAATCTACTAGACTTTTATGTTTGTAGGGTTCACAAACTAGTTCAGGACTAGGGCCTTGAATTAGGTTGGAGAGGAAACTCTTCAAGGCCATTCAAAACCAAACATTAGAGTCTAAGATAGGGAGTTTCTAACTCCAGTTTCATGGAAGTTATCCAGGACCCCCTCTAACACAGGGGATAAACACGAGGTCGCATGCGGAAAGGTAGCGGAGATAACCCCTGCAAAGCCAGACCAATTATAGTGGAGAACACATATCAAGGGCTTGTTTTGGGATTCCGTCATTTGCATTTTCCACAGGGCTTCATGGGTCTCGAATCCGTTTGAGGTCCTCAGTTGTCTTCTATACCATTGGCTCTCGATACCCTTGATACATTTCAGGCTTGATGCCTTTCTCATTGTGGTCTACCCGACTTTCAACTGTACCCGCGTGGTGACTGTTCGCGTGCTGGCAACCTAGTTGCCAATCTTTTTAGGGACATACACAGGTGAATGAGTGAGTATACCACGGTACCTAGGACAGACATTGGGCTATTCTTTGCAGAGTATACCTGGAGGATGCTTCCATGTTCAATTTGCACTTGCATCGGTAAGTTGCTCTAGTGTTGGTTGTTGTAACTGTTCTTCCAAATAGTTTAGTGATTGATTATCTTATCTCTTAGGGGCTTCTTTTTAGTGTGTGTTACTTTTGAACGTGTAGAATACCTTAGCGTGTCTTAGATATTCTCACACAGTGGAGGATCCTGAGCTCCATCGTTCACGAAGGCTTCTTGGCCTGCCACCGGTTACACTGCAACCACCCTCGCCACCATTAAGGCGGAAGCTAGACCAACAAGGGTCTTTTGAAGTGACCGGGTTACAAACCTTTGTGCCCGAACAACTCCCAGAGGAATTAACCGCCAATCTTGGCTCGGTTAAAACACCAACCACTTATTTTTTGGTACTGTTTATTGCACCGATCCAATTTCAGGAACGCTAGTCAGTGCCTCACACAGCTATGGAAACAAATGTTGTTACTTCTTCTAGGAATTATTCCATTCCCACCACAGTTGCTACCACAGGAGAATCATCTCTTAACTTACAGTCGTCGGTCTGAGCCACCATGGTCTCGTCCGTAACTATGTTGCACAGTTGACTGAACCCATCTATGGCAGTGGCCACAACCCCCTTCACACCTAGTGCGACAGGCCCTCCATTCTCATACGTGCCTAGTTTGGGTACAAGTCCTGCACTAACCTACTCCACTTTACAGACTTTGGGTCTGGGGGAAGGGAGCTCTAACGCTCCTCTGCAAGTTCAACTTGGGGGCACTCCTGTCCCTTTTAACACTTTTACTTATGCAGGAGGTCATATTCCTCCTTTGTCCCCTTCACTTGGTGGACCACATCAACAGTCCATTGGGCAGCCTACACACACTAGTTTATTTGGAGTAGGGAGCCAAGGAACACCTGTGCATAGTATGCTGGTAGGTTCGACACCATTTTCTTGGAACAGGATGTTTGGTAACAACACTTTCTCATCAGCCGCTTTACCGTCTGGGGGCCATCCCATTTTTGTACAATCTACTCCTGCGCAGGGTACTATTCCTACGTAGGGGGCACATATAGCAGGACCTTGGAACTCAGGACAAGGATCTGTTCCCTCCTCTTGAATGTCATTCTGGGGTAATTTTTTCCATAGTCAATGGAACCCTGGATAGACTACTATGCCTCTCCCATCAGGACCGGCATGGGGTAATCCTTCCCAAAGTCCTTCAAACACGATGCATGCCCAACACTCTATGTCCTTTATGGGGAATCAGTCAATGATGTCTCCACAGATGAAAAATCCTTACGCTAGTCAAGGCCATGGTTTCTACCAGAATCTGGGCCAGGAGCCAAAATTTTCCTGGCAACCTAATGCCAGTCAAAATCCAGGATCCTTTTTCCCATATTATCAACAACAACCCAAATTACCATTTCTGGTGACGTTACACTTTCCAGATTTGACAAGGTTGTTAATGATCCTATTTGTCATGATCCATGTTGGCCTCCTATGCCAACGAAGTTTCCTTCGGACATTCCAAAGTTTGGGGCCAAGCCTAATCAAGATCCAGGTGATCATGTGGCTACCTTCCATATTTGGTGTTCATATAACTCATTGAAAGATGACTCCATACAGTTGTGATTGTTTCAATGTACTCTTATCAGGAGTGCCGCGAAATGGTACATTGAGCTCGATCACTCACGATACTCTTCTTTTAGCAAACTGGCGATGGCCTTCCTTAACCATTTCTAGTTACCTATGAGATATGACGCTGGCACAGAGATGCTCACTAATTTCGAATAGACAACCGTAGACCATATCTCTGATCATATCTGAGAATGGAGACGCTGAAAGAGTCTAATCAAAGTACCAGTCCCACTNTCTTTTAGCAAACTGGCGATGGCCTTCCTTAACCATTTCTAGTTACCTGTGAGATATGACGCTGGCACAGAGATGCTCACTAATTTCGAACAGACAACCGTAGACCATATCTCTGATCATATCTGAGAATGGAGACGCTGAAAGAGTCTAATCAAAGTACCAGTCCCACTAGCATTCCTGTTTGAGTGGTTCCTTAAGTCTTTGTTCCCATAGTTATCCAAAGACGTCGTAACTTCTGGAGTTTTCTCCGAAGAAGATGCCATCATGAGGGCTCAATAGTTTGAGCTCATCTATTCTCAATTTGGTTTATTATACAACATCTTACCAGATGTGCCACATTCGATACTGGATAAAACTAGACAGAGAGTTGGACCACATGCCGATGGTATTGTTGGTTCAGCACAAACCAAGGCCACTGAGCAATTGACAAAACAGTTGCAACAGTTATCCATACAACACACAACGGCCAACCAAACTCCTGCTTTGGCTGCTCCTCCTACCCAAACGTCGAAAGTACACTCCATGCAGTCGACTAACCCAAAGGCCCCCAAGCAGCCTGAAGGGAAGAAAAAACAATGAAAGAAGGGTAAGGGGGATAAAAACCCACTAATAATGTTGGTGAGGATAACATGGAAAAAAAAAAGGTGAGGTATCCGTGCAACTTGTGCGTGGAAGACCACCCGACCCATCTTTGTCCTTGACTTGCAGAGGCCCAAAATTTTGTCACACAGCAATAGCAGGCAGTGTTGACTAATCCCTTTCAACATGGGAAAAATTTAACTCAAGCCTCTACAAGCACAAAAGGGGGCAGCCAAGAAATCTTCCCTCCTCCAAATAATCCCTCATACGCAAACATGTATATGGTTAGGGGTGATGCTTTCATAACAACTAGAGCGCACGACTATAGTAAACCAAGCACTTCTGAGAAGGGTAAAGAAGTTGATCTCCCATATCTTCCTCTACAGATCGAGAAGACGTTGGGAGAAACAATGACACGCATTCCAAAGGATGCATTTAAAAAATCTTCTCACAACCCAAATGCAAGGGCTGTCTAGAATTACTCTATAGTGGAAGATTTATCACAAACCCCTTGTGCGATGTCTTCTTTGGAGGTCCTCCAAAGCTGCCCTGCTTAGAGGAAAGCCTTGTTAACCACTTTGGGCTCTACTAAGACTTGTAATCTGGGTACCATAATGTTAGATACTATCGACTTAAAACCTCGTCTGCCTTACCACGTAGCGTTTCATATAGTAGTGGCTCATCCCACGAAAACTTTTACATGGAATATGTTCCACACGGTGGTCGACGAGGGTGCCTCGACATGTGTTATGTCATTAGAATGTTGGAAGGCCATTGGCCAACCCGCTTTGTCTCCATCACCTACTCTCCTCACTGCTTTTAACGGTCATTCATTCCAACCACATGGCATCATTCCTTCTTTACCTGTGCAGTTAGGAGGGAAAACTGTGTGTGTTGAAGTAGAGTTAGTTGATTCTCCCCTCGACTATAACCTCTTGTTAGGATAGAGTTGGACTTATTCTATGCAAGCTGTGGTTGCTACAGTTTTCCGAGTCTTGTTGTTTCCACACGAGGGTCAGATAGTGACCATCGATCAACTGTCTTTCTCTAGACCTGACCCAGCTTTGGGAACATCCACGCTCCCCATGATTGATAATCCTCAACCAGGTGTCATTAGCGTAGGATTTGGTTTGTGCCCATCCTTGATGGGTACCTTCAATTACCCACCTCCTCATGACGATGTAAAATTTACATCTAATCACCAGAAGGTTGATATTTTTCAAGTTTCGTCATTTTTCATGAATTACTTTGAGGATCCTTGAATTCTTCCTTCCCCATCAGCCATGATGGATGAGACAGGGCACCCCGGCATGTCCATGTCCTTGTCTGCCACTAGGGTAGCATAATCTTTAGTCCAAAAAGCTTTAGCTAACCCTAATTCGACTTCTGCATAAGATTTAGATCCACTTCTAGAGCCTATTTGGGCTTAGGGTTCTCTTGCTAACGTTTATTCGTTATACTTAGTCTTGCCTTCTGGCGAAGCATTAATCAAAGCAATGACTAGTCTGGACAAACCTTGGGAAGATCTTCATCACAGATCATACTTTCTCCCAGAGTTAAGCTGAATCGAAGCAGGAGAATTCACCATGACTATGAATAGAGATAGGTCTTGTCATACTAATCCCTTAGCTACACAAAAGATCTATGTTGAGGGTAATATGGAAACCATTGTTGAAACAATACCTATCAATATCTCTAGAACCCCTGGCATCATAGACAATGTTTTTGTCGGAGCATACAACTCCCTTGAGGAGATGTCAGGCATCGAACCACAAAGAGTCTATCATGAGCTAACTTTGTTGTCTTTCAATCTCGCTTTGAGATCCAAAATCAACATCCAGCGAGACTGCATTTATGCTTTTCTATCTTGTCCGAATTAACTGATAAAAGTAACCATTATGGAGTCTTCTTTAAGCCCTTTTTCAGACTCCTTAAAGATGAAAAGATTTCCAAGTGACCTTGTTTCTTCACACTCTTTAAATTGGTCTAGAAGAACGTTCCTTAAATGGGTCTCCTTTCAAGCCCTTTCCAGACCCTCTAAAAATGAAAAGATTGCCGAGCGATCTTGTGGCCTTTCACGCTCGTTAAACTGAAATTTGAAGTCACGTCTGTACGGCGGTAGTTTACCCCTTTTTCAGTCTGGACGGTCAATTGTACAAACAAAGGTATACTTTATCGAATTCCCATTCTTTAGAAGAGTACTCTCAGGTATAATTTTATTCCTTTTTTAGGCCTGAGGGACTAAATTTACAAAAAAGAAACCCCCACAGAGTCCATAGTTAAGCTCTTTTCAGACTCCCTAAAATTGAAAAGATCACCGAGTGACCTTATTCTTTCACACTCATTAAGTTGGTCCAAAATAATATTCCTGACGGAGTCCATAGTTAATCTTTTTTCAGACTCCTTAAAAGTGAAAAAATAGTTGAGTGATCTTGTCCTTGTCACACTCGTTAAAATGGTTTTGAATTGACGTCTAATCGGTGCTAGTTTATCCCTTTTTCGAACTGACTAGACTATTGTTGAAAAAGGTACCCCAGCGGAGTCTCCTTTTATGCTTTTTCAGACTCTCTAAATATGAAAAACCACCAAGCTTACCTTCTTTGGGCTCGTTAAACTTACATCGAACGACGTTACCATTGTGTGTTCTATCAACTGCATTTGCATACCTTATCCAACAACCTTGTCACAGTTTTCTTCTGCATCTTAACACCTTTGGCCGCCGAAGGATTTTCCCCGAGTATCATTTTAACAGAACATCAGTCTTGTCCTTGTGCCTTGAGCTTGTATGTTTGCAAGTACGCTTTCCCCCATTGTAACATAATATTCCTTTATTCTTTTTCCAAAATTATCAAAAAGAACAAAAAAATCAAATATACCCCAAAAAGAGGATGGGAAAAGTATTTTCTTTATTGGCAGCATAATGAGTCGCCCTTGGATAAAGCACATCTGTATATTTTATCATCATAGTATGGTATGTAGTATGACTTTAGGAAGATTTTCTTGCTATATAGAGTTGTGTCCTCCATCGTTTGGTTATTCTTCCAAACATATGGAGAGTTTGCGTTGTCTCCTGCTTCATAGAATTATGATTAACATATATGCTGCCTGAGTCTTATCACTTTTCATGCTATTATCCAAGGGAAGTTTGTCACTAAGCCTGAGTCGACCCCTATGCAATATGTCTCTTGTCTGCATACCTGGCCATCCTGAACGTCCAATCAAATCCTTGTTCGAAAACACTAAAGCCTTCAGTCCAATCACCAAGATTGTCAAGTCCATAACCGACGATTTGTCGAAGACCTCTGGGTAGTGCAGTCGTACACTCATATTACACTCCTACCCAAGTTTTAGAAGATTTTGAAGTTGTTTCTCGAGCTCTGAAGCACATCCACCAGGCCGAATTAGCTTTTGGAAGATGGATACTTTATATGTATATCTTTCTGATTTCGATATGTAGCTCCGCTGTGTATTATTCGCGGCTACTCTTTATAGTTATTTGACATGGATCTACAATGTATTTGATTGGTAGCCATGGTTCTATTTTATATCGAGCATGGGTATGCCCACCTCGGTGAGACATTTTTTATTTTGCAGATGACACCTCCTGGTTCCTAATCCTTGGGCTCAATCGTTTGGCACATCAGTAAAGATTGGTAATGTATTTTGGCCATCAGATGCTCTTATGACCTCACACATTAGGGGGCATCTGTTATAACCCTAAATTGCACCACACATGCTTACCTGGCATCAAGCCAACTCATATCCCTTCTTTGCCAAAAATCTGCTAAACAACTCTTTGAAAATCCTCTTATGTCAAGGCCCACGTGCCCTAACCAGTTACTGCATGCATGTGCATACTGGCTGACTCACAACAGCCTGCGTGTACCTAAAAAAGCACAAGAAAAGGAAATTTTCAAATGGAACAAAAAACTATGGGTCAGTTAACTGAAACTCCTGGCCATGCATGGCCAAGGGTTCGTCCAAAACCCTAACTCCTTCTAGCCTATAAAAGAAGGGGTAGGGGTACCATTTGGAGGAGGAAAAAATATAGCAAAGAAAATCTTCCCATTTACGTAATCCATTGTCCCAACCCTTTATCCTTTCCTCATGCCAAAGTAGATTTAATGCAAAGCAGTTGAAGGACAGAAGAAGAGGAGCCTAGGATCATGTTCAAGGAGTGGTGGCCTGTCTCATATTTTTTGTAAGTTGATTCATTTTCAGTAATAAAAATAATGCTTTTCCCGTCCCAATGCAGGAATTGTCTATGGTTTGATTGGTTTATGCTTAATTTCTAACCCTTGAGTATAGAAGTAGCATGCATGCATAGTTGTTGTTTGTCTTGAGTGCAGGTCATCTATGGAAGGAGCAACGCAAGCAAGTAATCGAAGAGAAATGGAGGATCTACATCGAACGTTGATAATAAGGTTGGTGGTCCTTTTCCATGCATGTACTGTGAAAAAGGGGTTTAAATCTTGGGTTGTAGGTAAAAAAGTAGTTTCTATTCCATCAAAATCTACATGCAAGTTTGACCCTAGTTTGCTAGTCCATAGGGTGTTTTTCCCAACAACAACATTTTCCTATGAGGGTTTTCACCATAAGGGGACCACTTTGGAGTTCATCCATATTTACTTCTTATCAACCATGAAAAGAAAATAATGATTCATATTTACATCAAACAATCTTGGGTCCATTACCCAAACCTTTATGTTGTGGGGCTTTCTTCAAGGGTTGACATCAATGACAACCAACCTTAATCAACAATCTCCCCCTTTGGCATTGATGGAAACACTCTGATGCAATACTGAAATCATATCACTCATGATCCCCCTAGAACCATGCCTCTATATTCTATATCTGACAAATTTGCCTCTGTCCTGTGCATCTGATAAATCTGCTCCCCCTAGAACCATGCCTCTGTCCTCTGCATCTGATAAATCTCTCCCCCTTTGTCATCAATGGAAAATATGTCTTTCCATCTGAGGCTTCTCCCCTTGACTAAACTGTCCTCTTATGCTGCTTCGTTCTGTACATCTAAGACACATAAGATAAGCATTCAACAAGCATTCAAAAAGAATTCATTTTGGATTAGAAATAACTCCAAGTCTTTGGCGAAGATATTCAAAGGCTTCCCGTGGAAGTGGTTTTGTAAAGATGTCTTTCACTTGTTATTTTGTGCCCACATACTCAAATTTGATGTTCTTTTCTGCAACCTGTTCCCATAGAAAGTGATACTTGATTGGAATGTGCTTCGTCTTATAGTGCATCACTGGGTTTTTTAAGATACTGATGGCGCTTGTATTATCACAATATATTGGAATGGGCTTATCATACTCAACCTGTATATATGTCAAAGTTTGTTTCATCCAAAGAACTTGTCTACAACATGTTGTTGCTTCAATATACTCTACCTTGGTTGTAGATATAGATACTGATGATTGTTTCTTGCTTAACCATGATACCAAACAATCACCTAAGTAGAACGTTGCTCCACTGGTGCTTCATCAGTCATCAATAAAACCTACCCAATTTTCATCTGTGTAGGCAATAAGTGATAGATATTTTCCTTTTGGATACCATAATCCAAACTCTTATGTTCCTTTGAGATATCTAAAAATCCTCTTTACTAATTCCTTTGGTGCTGCTTGAAATCGTGCCACATGTCCAACTACTTTCATTACATCTAGTCTGGATGTTGTCACATATAGTAGGTTGCCAATCATTGACCTGTATTTCCTTTGATCTGTAGACTTTGAATCATCTTGTTTTCTCAACTTACAACTGGCTTGCATGGGAGTGATAACTAGTTTCCAATCTTCTATTCCAAACCTCTTTAGCATTTATTTGATATACTTGGTTTGAAAAATAAAAATTCCTTGGTTTCTTTGATGTATTTCAAGTCCCAGAAGGAAGGATAGTTATCCAAGTAATGACATTTCAAATTCATTTTGCATGTATTTTGCAAATTTCTAGCTTAACCTATCATCATCACTACCAAAAATAATATCATCAGCATAAAATTCAATTAATAAAATATTACCTTGGCTTACCTTGATGTAGAGTTTATTGTCTGCACTTTCTTTTCTGAACCCTACCTGCTACAGATGCTTATCCATTCTAGAGTACCATGCTCTAGGAGCCTCTTTTCAACCATACAAGACCTTCTTTAATTTACATACATAGTTTGTGTTCTCTGAAAACTGAAATCCTTCTGGTTGTTCAATGTAGACTTCTTCTTCAAGTTCCCCATTCATAAAAGATGATTTTATGTCCATCTGATATACTATAACATTTTTGGAGCATGCATAAGCTAAAAGTAAATAGATTGCTTCCATTCTGGCAACTGGGGCAACTGTCTCTTCAAAGTTGATTCCTTCAATCTGTGCATATTCTTTACATACTAATCTAGATTTGTTCCTTGTAACTTGTCCATCTTCATTCAATTTATTCCTGAAAACCCATTTTGTGTCGATCACATTCTTATTCTTTGGTCTTGGAACCAATTCCCAAGTGTCATTTTTCTCTATTTGATCCAATTCTTAATCCATGGCATTATTCCAAAATTCATCCTTCCTGGCTTCTTCAAAATAGTTTGGTTCAATTGTAGATAAGAGTGCTAGGTGTGTTTGTTCTGGTGAATGGATTTTTCTTCTAGTCTCAACTCCTGCATCTTTGTTTCCAATAATCTGATCTGAAGGATGATTTTTCTATACTTGTTTTCTAGGTGTCTTTGGAGATACTTTATGAACTTTCTCTTCTAATTTGGTCAGATTATCTGCATATTCATCTTCCTCTTCTACTTTTTTTCAATCTTCTTCCTCGAAAATTTGTTCCATTGATTTGTTTTCTTCTTCCTTTGATTCTGGTCTACCTGTTTCATCAATTGTTACATTGATGTTTTCCACAACTTTGTTCAATATTAGATTGTAACACGTGTATTCTTTCCTTGTACTTGAGTAACCAACAATTATTCCTTTGTTCACATGAGAGTCAAACTTTCCCATTCTACCATCTTCTCTTTTGATGTAGCATTTGCTTCCAAAAACTATGAAGTGCTTCACATTTGTTGGTCTTCCTTTCCATAGCTCGTAAGGAGTTTTATTAGTGTTTTTTAAGAGCATTACTCTATTTTGAATGTGAACCGATGTATGAACTTCTTGTGTCCAAAATCATATCTGTCAATTTGGAATCCACTAGCTTTGTTCGAGCCATTTCTTGTACTGTCCTATTCTTTCTTTCAACAACTCCATTTTGTTGAGGTGTCCTAGAAACGGAGAATTGCCTTTCTATTCCATGACTGCTACAATAGTCCATAAATTCCTTTGAAGTGAATTCTCCTCCATTATTAGATCTCAAACATTTGATTCTTGAATCCGTCTCATTTTCAACCATTTCCTTGTAGATCTTGAAGTTTTCAAAAGCTTTTGACTTGTTCTTGAGAAACAAAACTATAGTCATTCTTGTATAATCATCAACTAATAACATAAAGTATTTTTCACCTTTTAAGCCCTTTGTTGTAGTTGGTCCAACTAGATTAGTGTGAAAATTTTCCAATGGTCTTGTTGTTGAATATTCCTTTGATTTGAACCTTGTCCTTGTTTTCTTTCCTTGTTGACAATTCTTGCATAAAGTGTTGGTTGGTTTCGTGATCTGGGGCATTTCTATGATTGCTTCTCTTTTTCTTATTTTTGACAAGGTTATCAAAATGCATGTGACCCATTCTTCTATGCCATAACCAACTTTCATATTCCTTTCCTAGACAACACTTTTGATTTCCAATTTCACTTAACACATATAAGTTGTTTGAAGTTCTTGCAGCTGTACCGACCAATTTCCCTAAACCTTCTTTTCTTATCTCACACTTTTCTGAATCAAAAGTAAGTTTATGACCTTGGTCACAGATTTGACTCACACTTACAAGATTATATTTCATATCTTATACCAGTAGAAAATTTTGTGCCTTTTTATTCTTGTTCCCAATTCAGAGTATGCCTTCTCCAGTGATTTTGGATGAATTATCATTTCCGAAGGAGACTGATCCATTTTTTTCTTTTCATAATGTAAGAATTTTTTCTTGATCACCCGTCTTGTGTTTTGAACATCCACTGTCAACATACCAACCATGTTTTTTCTGCTTGGCTTGTAGAGTGACTGTGCATTCTTCATTGTTATACTGATCTTGCTTTCTTATCCATGTCATTTTTTGAGGTTCTTGTCCGTGACTGTTGTTATTCTATTGAGGTTCTTTATGAGGGAATGTCATTCTACAATCCTTGGCCATGTGTCCAAAATTATTACATTTGTAACATTCCACTTCAGTGCTCAAAGATTAAAACCTGTTGTAACTTTTTCTTTGTGTGTCACTAGGGCTCCTTGAATAATCCCTTTGTGTATAACTCTCAAATTTGTTATTGTTCCTATTGTTAGCTCTACAATTCACAACTTTATGTCCAAAATTATTACATGCATAACATAAACCAAAAAATATAGTTTGATACTTGGGATTTGAGTATCATCTGAAAGGAGGTGCTATTATGAATCCTTCTTCTTCTCGAGGCCTATCTGTCTATTTTTTATTCTGAAATCTAAATTTTCTTGGTGGAGGAGTATCCCTGTAATCTTCCTTGTATATCTTCCTATCCTCTTTGATTGTTTATGCATAGCTCTTTGGATTTGTTTCTTGATCTGTTGTTTTGGAGCTTGATCCCTTTTCTGTTTGATTGTATCCAAGTCCAGACTTACCAAGATGAGATTTTTGACTATTGATAATGTCATCCATAAATTTTGAGCTATTCTGCATATTTTTCTTTTCAATATCCTTTCTTAGTGTGACAACCTCTGCTTCCAAGTTTCCAATAATCTTGTCCTTTTCTTCTAGTTGTTCTTTGAGTGCTTCTTCAATTCTGTTATATTCTTCTATTTGAACCTTCAATTTTGTGATCATTTGTTCTAGCTCTTGAGTGTCCTTTTTCTTGTCTAGTTCTACTTGTAGTTTCTTGTTTTTCTTCTTTTCTCTTCTGATAACTTCTATGGAACATATTAATTCTTCTCGATAGTCAACTTATGCCTCTTCAATTTCTTCTTCAACTTCTTCAAATTCTTCTTCGGTTTCTTCATATTCTTCTCCAGAGTCTTCTTTGTCAGAGTCTTTTACTGCCATGAATAGACCTCTTCCCGTCTCATTGTCACTGACTTCATCTTCATCTGATGATGAGATGTATTCTTTGGTGTATAAGTGTTTCTTGAAAACATTCTTTGTAGTTCTTTTGCCTTTATATGTGTGTTTTCCTTTTGAGTAACCTTCATAATTTCTCTTTTTCTTATGAGGAAATTTGTTAGCAAAATGAACAATACCATCACAATTAAAACAAATTAAAGGGAGCTTACCTCTATACCTATCATTGGATCCCTTGTTCAGTATTTTGATGAAGTTGGCCACTTCTTCATCATCTTCCAAGGCATCATTGTTGTTGCTATATTCTTCTTGTTCCTTTTTATTTTTCTTTGATCTTTTGGATGCCTTGAAGGCTGCTTCTTTTACATCTGGATTTTCCTGCTCAGTTCTCATTTCATATGCTGTGAAGATTCCATGCAGTTCATCCATGCTTATTGAGTCCAAATCTGATCTTTCTTCTAGTGCTGATATCTTAGGGTTGAATCTCATAGGAAGATATCTTAGTATATTTTGAAAAATTACAAATTGTTGAATTTCTTCTCCCAATCTTATGATTGCATTCACTGTTTCATCGACTCGTGAGAAGTAGGCTGCAATATCTTCATCTTCCTTCATTTTTAGTTATTTGAACTGACCTCTGTAAGTCCAGAGCTTTTCTTCTTTGACTTTTGTATCTCCTTCATAAATATTTTGAAGCTTGTCCCAAATATCTTTAGCAAATTTACAGTGTGCAACTTTGGTGAATACCGTATCAATGAGACCATTCAGAAGTGAATTTGTGGCTTTGGAATTATTCTCAAAGAGTTTTATTGCTTTTTCATTTGTGGTGGAACTACTGGTGTTGTGTATCCATCTACAATTGATTGCCAAACTTGAAATTCATGTGCCTGTATTTAAGTCCTCATCCTTATGCTCCAAAAAGCATACTTCTATCCATCAAATTATGATATTCCATTTTTATATGAGTTGGTAATCTCCATGATCTACCTTTCAGTGGTTAAACTGATCTCTGAAGAAACCTACTCTGATAGTATTGTTGGATTACTGA
>JASDQU010736489.1:222544-246332 GCA_032191745.1 Picea mariana
AATCCTTTTTAACCATATATTCCAAGTGTTATATCAATGAAGAATTATCATACAATAAATGCAGAGTAAATAAGCAATGAACAAATGAAAAAACATACACATACACATTACACCAATGTTTTACGTGGAAACCCAAATCGGGAGAAAACCACATAATGCTTTTTCGTATATCTCTTGAAGAAGTACATTCATTGGAAGCACCAACTTCCTTTGTTTTCCAGCTGCAACTAGAAGGAGGCTCCAACCCCTTAGTTTCTCAGAATAGAACCTAAGGGAATCTTCGACTCCCCAATTCTCTGGCTACAACCAAAAGGAGGATACAACCCCCTATGTTCTCCATCTACAATCGAAAGGTGCCTACAACCACCTGTCCTTACCCCGTCCTCCCACCCTGAAGTAGAAGTAGAATGATGGAACCATTGTCAACCTGTCACTGTGAGATATACCATTGTAAACCTGTACCAATAAATATGAACCATGCATCAACCTGTACCTCAACTTGTAATCAACCTGTACCATAAACAAGTGCATCAGCCATGCACCAACCTATACCAAATAACATGTAATCATCCTGTACCATAAACAAGTGCATCCAACCATGTACCAAGTATGTACCAATCATGTTTCAACTACTCATCAACTATGACTCATCAATATGTAACAACATCATCAATTATACACCTCATGTATGTGCCAACTCATCAACTACTTGTCTCAACCATGTACTCAACATGTACCTTAAACAAAATCCCTCATCAATTTCATCATCCAAATATGATTTGTAGCTTTGTAATAGAACTGGTGTATATGATCACATTCCTGCAAATCTTCCTTAACTTCAACAACAAGAGACTAGCATTTTCATCAAACTTTTCTTTAGTCTAACATACCTAGTTTTGGATTACTCAACAACCCTAACTTGAAGTAATAATAACTTTGTACCTGTAATGTATAAAGATATGAAACTGATACACAATGTTATTCAATGTTTTTAATGGAATTCATCTAGGTTTCACTACTTGGAACCTCTCAAAAAAGGATTTATAGCAAAAATGGCATACCTTGGTGAATTCTGGCTTATTCTAGAAAGCGACCTTGTAGAGCGTGCCCCACACAGAATATTTTTTGAATGGATATGAAACTATTAAAAAAAATACTATGGGATGTAACCTAACCAACACATTTGGTTTCACTGGATTGGGATCTATTATGAAGAAGTTATGACGTTTTTACCCGAAAACCCATTTTTTAACTAGTTTTAGGACTAGCCACAAACCCTATTTTCCACGGAGTGTAACTTTGAAAATACAATGACCCAAAAGATGAATTTTTTACCACAGGTACTTGGATATATTTTCTCAATGGAATTGAAATTTCACATTCTAAAGCATTATAGAAAAAAAACATTATAGAGAAAATGGTGAGATGACCTCTAAATAACATACCTTAGAAAGCACCATCAAAAGAATTTATCCTTCCTTTCATTTCGGCCTTCTTTTCTTCACCTTTCATCATAATTTTGGCTTATATATCCTTGGTTACCTCAAAAACCTATAGATATTCAATATTCTCAAGTGTGTTTAAAATGAGAGAGCATTTCCTCTTATTTATACTCTCCAAGTAGCTTCCTTAAAAACATCTTCTAGGTCACTTGGCCCCACTTTTCTTATTTTAGGGTTAACCCACTTCTAATTTCTCCATTAAATTTATTATTGAAATAATTTATTTTATATTCACTTTGAATTATAATACACTCATTACTTCACTTTATTATTTACCTTTTAAAATATCTTAAACCACTTTGACTACTTTGACCTTTTGGGGCTTCTAGATGACATATGAGGGTCCTCCAACTTCGTAAGGCCATAAATCTTAAACCATGAGGAGTTATGTGATGTTCCACATACCACCAGAAACGGAATGACATGTACTATTCATATAGAATACTATTATCTGAAAATATATCATAACACGTACCTTTATCCATCTAACAAACTTGGGTCCATTACCCAAACCTGGGGTCTCCAACTTCTCATGGCCATAACTCTCTAACCATGAGGCGTTATGTGACATTCCACATACCACCAGAAATGGAATGACAAGAAATATCCATCTAGGATATTTTACCTAACAAATTAGTTTTCCTTCTTCTCATTATTCTACAGTTAAGAATGGGTTCTCTTACTCTGCAAAGCATCTTCCTGTGAAGGATTTCACCATAAGGGGACCACTTTGGAGTTCATCCATATTTACTTCTTATCAACCATGAAAAGACAATAATGAGTCATCTTTACATCAAACAATCTTGGGTCCATTACCCAAACCTTTGTGCTGCAGGGATTTCTTCAAGGGTTGACAACAATGACAACCAACCTTAATCAACACTTTTGTTGTATCCAACCTCTCTGAAGAGATGAATGAAGTGGATTCATCTATAAATAAAGTAGGTATATATAAATTTATATACCCTATAAAACATTCCCCTTTTTATATTTCTATAAAGGCTATGGATAAGATTTCCCATTCTTTGCTAATTGATGGCGATTTGGGCCCAAGTGTGATGTCAAAGATTATTATGGAAGAGCTATGCTTGTCTTGTACAAATTAAAATGGCAAAAGCATGCTCTCCTATAATAGTCTACAACAAACAACCATATGTGAGATTAAAGATGTGACCTTAGTTTTGTGTGCACACCCTGAAATCATGACAACCCTTAATATTCAAGTAATTTATATGCCAGTAAGAAATTACTCAATCATCTTGGGAAGACATTGGCAAGCCTTAACATGTGGATACCTCTCATTCGATGGGACACATTTATCTATGCCTTGGAATGGTAAAACAATTATAGTCCTTAGAGGTAATGATTTCACCTTAAAGTCCCTGAGGTGTAGGATAGTCGATGACAGAGTGTGTTGTTAAGCCACTCCATGATGTTAAAGTCACTGGTTCGAAACTTGCGGGGACAAAAAATCCAACCATGTTAAGGGTTGGTGTGGCTCAGGCCGGGTGCGATCCCCGGGTGATTTTGATTGCTTAGATGCCCCTGAGTCGCGGTTTCTCAAGCCACAGGTTAATCGCGAGCCAACAGGTCCCGCACAAATTAAAAAACAAAAAAAAAATGATTTCACCTTACAAAGAGAGTGTTCGATAGCCTAATGTAAACTATATCAAAGAGGACCTAGGAGTGTATTCCATCATTTCTGAGGAGGACAATATTCCCTTGGAAAAAGTCAATTTAGATGATGATATGTGGCACATGTACTTTGATGGTTCATTATCTAGTGAAGGTAATGGAGATAACATTATCTTGATTTCCCCTGTAGGTAAAATTCATAACTTGTCTTACAGGTTGGAGTTTTCTTGTATGAACAATGTCCCTGAATTCAAAGCTTTATTATTAGGCATTGGAAATGCTTATAATATTGGTTGTGGTCACCTCTTAGTTTTTGGAGACTTTGAGCTTGTTGTGAACCTTGTACGTAAGATATACTCTCCTAGTAACAAGATGATGAAATGATATACCCAAACTATTTGGGCACTTATCTTGAACCTATTATCTTTCAACCTCACTCATGTTAAGAGGGAGTTAAATTCAATGGCTGATAGGTTAGCTATCTTTGTAGCTTCTCCTAGTCAAAACCTTTTTCCTCACAGAACAAATACATATCAACCCTGCACTGGGAAAAACTATTAGAAAAGGATTGGAAAAAATCTTGAAGACTGGTATCATATTTCTAGTTAGATATTTTGAATGAGTTTCAAATTTGATCCCTTTTCAAAAATCCATAAGATTTTGCATTGATTTTTGCGCAATTAAGCAGACTATTATGAAAGGTTATTCTCATCTCCATAACACATAAAATATTTTGTAGCAAGTCACAGGGTCACAGATAATGCCCTTACTTAATTTTTTTTCCAATTACAATCAAATCAAGGTAAGAGGGGAAGGTGCTTGAAAAACCACTTTAATCACTAATTGTGGTACCATGACTTATGAACATATGTTTTCTATCTTACTTGATGCAAGTACCACTTTTAAAAGACCTATGAAATTACTCTTGATGAATTTATTTGTATTCATATCTATCTTGATGATCTAATTATCTACGTTAAAGGGTTCTTACTTACCTCTTAGTTTCAAGTGTTATTTCTGGGTCCCTTCAAAATTTCTTTTGTCCTAGATACTAACTCTTACATTCTAAGGGATTTGCAGGAGAAATTGTTTTCCTATAGCACTAACGATTCTCACTTGAAACATTATGTAGGACCAACTTGAAAGGCTCTAACGTTGTTTCAATTTTCTATATATTAGTAGTCTAGCTCTGTTTTCTTTTCTATCACTTTTTTTCATTTCGGCATTACAATAGTTTGATTTCTACTTTCTGATTTTGACAATTTCATACTTCCTTTACTTTTCTGTCATTTTATTTCTAATGTTTAAATTCCATAATTTTAGTTATGTTATGATTTTTATTTCTCTTTCATCTTTAAGTTGATTCTGGTCAAGAATAAGATGTTGGATCAGTTTTTCCATAGTGACACTCCTCTAAGATATTGTTAGTCAATAACAATCAATCTTAAACAACTATTACGATGTCCCCCTGAAAACACTTGAATTTTCTATCTACCTTCACTGTTGTCTTATAAAAAAATGGTTTAGCCCCTGCTTCTACCTTCATTTCTTCATCCATTTGAGATTTAAAAAAGAATATATAAAAATTTTCTCCTTGAAGTAAAGAGAAGATTCTGGTTGAATGATTGTGCGTGCATGTTTAAACCTAGTCATACTTAACACTTTTCATGAGTTATTACTAAATTCCCAGTCATTTTCCCATTAAATCCGCTCACTTCCCCCTGTTGCATAATCATCCTAGTTATACCTTCTTGATCTGTTGTTCTTGGTCTGCAAAACCATGAGTTATGGGTTCTAATTTGTTGGAAACAAATTTCCCTGTGGATTCTCTAGTTTGTTGACGATTAAAATCACAATGAGGATTTTTCTCGCAAAATATTGTTAAATCCTATTATTATAAGATAACAAGATATATAATACTAGTAGGTGGGACCCCCTTGTAGATTGGGATATTAGATATGGTTCTTATTTCATGTTTATGTTGTTATTCAACATTTCTTACAGGGATCTACATGATTGATGAAAATTTTCTTTTATTGGCGATGGATAATGCCTATTAGGTGTTGTTTCAAATTGCTCTAAGCTCTAAATTCCATATTGTGTGAATGTCTTATGTCCATTGTTATCAGATTTCTATTAGCGCCATGATTTTTTACATGTTGCACCTGCACAAAAAACATGTTAGTCATGACAAAAGATAAAAGAAATATGGAACAAATCCAATGGAAAAAAGTCTATTCTATACTATTCTATGCTATGGCACATTATATGCAAATGAATTTAAAAGGATTGTTCTTAGTCCTAGCTAACAAAGTTAGTGGCTATATGATTTATTGAGTTATATGAAAACATAGTTGATAGGGATTATGGTATAGTTGGCAATGGTTAAATGTGATATGGGGTGGCGCATTTGACAAGTGATGGATGTTAAGTTCGATGCATAGATTAATTAAATGGATTAATGCAGGGTTGTATGGCATGTACTAAGGAATTAAATGAGTGGAGGATGGAGGTGACGTGCATTTACTGCATGTCACTCCATACCCCTTTCACCGGCCATCACCCTAGATTAGCTATTATTCAATTGTGTTTCGTTGTGGTTAAGCTCTGATTTACAAGTAAGGGAAGAATCGTTGGACCAAGCTCACATTTTTAAGGATTTTGGTTACAGGTATTTCTTTTTCACCATCCATGAACCTGCTCTGGTTATGAAATAGATATTGGCTCGGTGATGTATGGGTCTATTCTTTTCTTAAGTCTGTCAACTGTGTAAACTTGTGATATTTCTATGGAATGGATGGTTTGTGCGGTTTTCATTACAATGATGGTTGAAGTCACAACTTCATTTATCATTCTGAGTTCCAGAAGCCATGAAGGCTCTCTGTCGTCCTTATTGGTTTTGGTTGAAGGGTTTCATTCGATCCAAATTGGTTGGTTGTCTCCACACATTTCTTGTCACCATACCTATTTGTTTTGTTGATTATGGGGTTGTTGGGTTTGAACCACCTTGTGTCACTGTGTATCACTTCACCTAGGTATGGGTTCGTTCATGCTACTAATGTTTTCGTAGTGGGTTATGATGGCTATTATACCAAGGGGTTGTCTTAAGGTTTATTTTTATTTCTTAGCTCTGTTTTATCTCAACATTCTTCAGGTTGATTGGGAAAACCATGAGGGTTATACCCTGCATGTTCTCCATGTTACTATGGACCAAAATGAAGCCTCTACTCCTCTATTCATAGTCTCTCTGATCTCGTGAATTGTCACCATATCTGCGAAGTTATTGGTGTTATGGCCTCTGTGTCCACCATATGGTCTCAGAGGTTCTCACCTGCTATTGGTGGTCGACTCCAATCTCCCTGTGTTGGTCCATAGAGAGAACCCTTGATTACTCAAAGCTCAGTTTTAATAAATGGAGCCCATTATATCATGTCAGGTATATTGTTTATTGTTATGATTTGGTGGGGTATCGTCAACAATGGTTGATTTTTGGTCCATCTCTATTGATTATGTTGACAATGGTTTTGGTTATTGGTATTTAGTCACTGCATTGGTTATTATAACAGTCGAATAGATAGCTCAGCATGGTTGATTGGTTGACTTGGGAAATGGGATTGAATACACAGTCACTATCTATTATATTGTAATTATTGAATTGTTAACCCAACATTAGTTTATAATTGATTAAGTCACAACGATGCTTCATGCGTGATGCGTTGGTATGTGTTGGATTCCTACAACATGTTTTAGTTCAATTGATGGTTGTTGTTACTGTATGTTTTTTCCAAATGGGAGTATTTCAATTGTGATAGCTATGGCACAGCTGTACACTATATATGTTATGGATATTGTTTGATTGCAACATCAGATATGGGCATAGGGTTTTAAATAGTATGGTTTTTTTGTAATTTGATCGATTTGAGAAATGGGATTGGGCATACTGTTGCTACCTCCTTGTATTTGACTGATAGCTCAACATCATTTGATGTTTAGATTCAGAGTAATTAGACATGTACATTCATAGAAATGTGTATCACACAACATCATATGAGTTGAAATCATGATTGATGTTACTATGTGTTTAAATGGAAAGTTAGGATTATTGCAATTTGAAATATTGATGATTGTGTTTGACTGTCCACTGTGTATGTTTGATTAACATCATGCATCATAGCAGAGAAAGGAATGGGTTATGTGACAGTATGGTATTATTAAAATTTAATTGTTAAATCGAATTGAGAGATGGAATTGGGCATGATTTTGTGTCTTTGTTTGATTAAGGAAATAATTCATGGACAGTGGTTGATGTTTTGATGCTGAACATAGTGGAAATAAGTGACTATGTTCATTTGAGAATTTTTTTAAAACATTAAGTGGACAAATGAGAAGAAACAAAACTCTTCTACAGGTTGTTGAGTAAGTCATATTGTCTTGATGAAACCGTGTTAAATATTTAATTGTGAACAATGAGCAAGTTAATACACAAAATCGATTGAATTATACACAATAGTTTCTTAATTGATCACAATGATTATTTGGTTGGTGTTTGATCTTTAGCATTTGATATAGAATGGTTTTATGGATCACTTAATTAATTTTACGAATAGTATCCACTCTCCTTCCCTACCATTATTTCACTTTCGCTAATTACAATCCCCTCGCCTTCCCATATCCATTTTTCACTCCCTATTCCTAAAATTTAATTACAGTTAAGATAATTCTGAATTGTAATAGTTTGAAATCACATTTCTTGGATGGATTATAGTGACATGTTCCTTGGTTTACATTACAATTGATTGTGTATTTTCTATGAGTAGTAACCATGATTCTTGTCCCCCTCATTTTAACATTTTTCACTCAACACAAACCCCTTTCATATCCCATAACCTTTTGTTCATCCCCTGCTCATTGACAACAATTAAACAATTTGTATGGATTGGATTGCATGAGTTTGATATGTTGTTGAGCCAAAATTGATTTCATATTTTTAAGGAGTTGTCATGTATGGTTATTAAACCAACTATTTCCTAATCAATTATGCATACAGGAATGAGACTTTTTAGCTGAGGTAACCATGGAAGAGGTAATCGAGGAAGAGGTAATTGGAACAGGGGCCCTAGAAGGCCTAGATTCTCCATTCACTTTGATGCTAACTCACAAGAGTTAGGACAACTATTTCATGCTGGGTTTTTCAATTGGATTGAGAAAGGAGTGGTCCAACCTAGGCCTGAAAGGCCTCCCTTCCAAGCTCCACAAGCCCTGGTATTCTTGTACCCCCTCATGTCTCATTGCAAGCTGAGGTTCTTGAATATAATAGATGACCAGAGATTGGCCACTCAACAGTCTCCCAACATCGTGGCTGGCCCAATTTGTCTTTACCTACTCCCCTGCTTATGAATAATATTTTCTAAGCTTCCCCTGTCCACTCACCAATTCTATCCTCACATGCTAGAAAAATGTTGAAAACTGAGGCCCACCATGCCCCTAACAAAGGAAAAGCCATTGTTGCCCCTTCCTCACCCTCCAATGGCTCTGATAAATCCATGTGCTCCTGGATGTATTTGAGGGATGATTTTTCTCATGTGATTAGTGAGATTTGGCCTAAAGGCTCAGCACAACCAAAGGAAAATTCAGAGAGATCAAATGGTGACAACAACAACAAGGGAATGATTGCATCGCATAGTGGAAAATATGAATTTTAAGTTTCATTTTATGTATTGTTGATGACAGTTGACTTCAGAGGTTTTGGACAACATGTTGTTTTTGGATATTTGAGTAATATATATTTTTAAATAGTTTCAAATATCAATGAGATAAATTGGCAAACATTAATGTGATGATGGGAGTCACAAGGAGGGATGTTTTTGTTTAATTGACTAGTTATGTTATGATTTTTAAGAGATAAAGGGGAGTCACAAAGGGTCCCATATACTAGTTATTATTTATTTAAAACCCTTATTATGATTTATTATTTCCCCCCCTAACTAAAAATTTGGTTGATTTTTAAGTTAACTTAACTAATGAAGTAGTTCAACTACTTCAAACAATTCTAATTTTCTTAAAGGAAAAAGGAAAGGGAGGAACAAGAGGAGAATAGAAGGAGAAGCATACTAAGGTTTGATCTTTGAGTTTGTGTTGAGATGGTTCATTTTTCATTCATTCCTTAATTTATCATAAGAATAATTTTTTTTTATGATAGCAGGGTCTTATTGTAGATAGCAAGATTCAGAGTTGAATTACATCATTTAGACACTTGTTTTTTAGAAGTGTTGATCTATCTTTGATAGTTTGTGTAGACTTGTCTATTTTTGAATTAGTTTCCATGACTGACAAAGGTTATTGTGCATAGTCGAGTGGGAAACAATATGTGGCAAGTTGATCCATATTTTACAGTTCATCTTTTTATTTTCTATCAGAGGTCCTTTTGTATGTTTCATCGGGGATGTCTAAGTTTGACTTTGGTCCAAAAATTCTGCATGAAATTTTGTAAAGAGAATGACTCTTTGATGAATTGGAATGAAATAAAGGATTGCTTTATGTCTCATATGTCTTGATTATCGACTTGGTGTCTTTACTTCTATCTCTATATTTATTTCAGAAATTGTTATATTCAGAAAATCATATAAATAATGAATTTTCTAGCAAGCTTTTATTTATAAAAAGACTAGCCTAAGAACTTGTAATCAATACTTGTGAGTTAGGATATTAATTTTGATGGCTATAAACATAGGGTGATATTCTAGTATATTTTTCTTTATCCAAGAAGAATCTGAAAATGCTTGAGCAAGATCATTTCATATCTTTTCCTCAACAATTATATGGTGGTTCGAGGAGTGGACTATTAATTAATTGTGAGAAATTATATAATTTGGGCATAGACAACATCCTTAGGAGGTGTGTCTTAGACCATGAAAGACAAGACATACTGTGGGAGTGAAAATATGGAATTGCGGGAGGCCATGTTGGAGAAAAGGCCACTGCACATAAATTCCTCCAAGATGGATTATGGTGGGCCACACTCTTCAAAGATGCGAAGCACTATGATATATATTGTGATGTCTATTAGAGAGTATGCAAGCCATTAGAATATGAGACAAAGGAGGATGCGATACCTCTGGATCACAAGAAGAGAAAACTTCCAGTGTTCAACAGCTTCCAGACCAGGTTGTGCTCTCAGGTAAGGATTCTAATGACATTCTTGTTGTTTCTTTCATAATATATGTCACTACCACAAATCCTTGGACATGGGTTTACCTTGTTAATCTATTGAATCTGTAACCAATATCATTGGATTTACCTTGTACTAGATCCGCCATAAGTGATTCACATCATTTATTACCTCGAACTAGATACCACTGAATCCACCACCATAATCACCAAACAACCCCCATCTCCACCACAACCCCCATCACCCCCACAACCACAATCTCCACCACAAGAAACAACCATCCAAACAAAAACCACTGAACCTAAGCCCATGCAATTGGACCCCCCAAACTACCCGAGTAGATACAAGAACTCACCCATCTTCCCCATGAAGTCTCGATCCAATCCATCATTCCATTTGTACCGATTCAAGACACTCTACCTTCAACAGAGACTCAAAGTGCGCCAATGCCACAAGACAAAATCCCTCAGTGCACTCTCTCAATAATAAATGTTGAGGGTGCCAACCACATACACCATGGTCGAGAAATAGGCATAAGTACCATAGCTTTAGAAGGAACCTGAATCAACATTAGAACAGAGTGCAACCTTGTTGCAAGAACAATTGGATATAGTACTCCAGAATCCACAACACTATGCAAAGTTGGTGTAGCCTTGCTTGGTGAAAGCAGAGATACTCACATTACTTCTAGAAATGGTAAGGATGAGACTTTTGTAGCCACTGCAATGTCCATATATAGGGGAGGAATAGGTGGAGACACCATTAGAGAATTCAACGACTAGTGTACTCCCACTACAAGTCTGAGTACCCAAGGAGGCAACTACTTCTAGTGACCTCGCTCAATGGCCATCAATGCATTGAATTGGTATGATCAGAGCTTCAACTGATCAATTGGAGCAGAGGATACAACAGGTCTAACATGATGAAAAGTTTTCAAAAGAGGAAGCAATCTTCTCCCAAGCACGTCGGACGCAAGAAGAATATGCAAAGATCTAGACAGAGCATAAACTAGAAAGGTTCCAGGAGCATCTTGCAGAATCCTCGCCACTGATTCAAAGGGAAGCACCACAACTTCTCGAATCCAGTGCAGCAAGAGAGCCTATGAAAAAGATCGAACTACTCCAAGTAGCATGGTCGGAGCTATCCATTCACATAAAAAAACTAGAAGCACAACTGCAGGAGAGTCAGTATGAAGCAAAGAAACAACCTCAGAAGATGCAAGAGAAAATGGAAAGAATTTTGTTTGAAGGGAACAAGGGTAGAGTAACTCTGCATTGAAGGACTATAGAGTGCACAATTTTTTTTCTAAGAGGTTAGTGACTAGATGGATATTATATCATGGTGCAACCAAACTCTCGAGGAATTTAAAGTGAAGGTACAGTTACTCAGCAAAGAGGTCGCCATTACACCGGATCCGATAGAACAACATGAAACATTTGAGTAAATCCAACAAAATGACAATGAGCTAAATGCTTTATATGAAGTTGAGTCAGTGGTTAAGAGAGAGCTACACGAGTTCTGACTAGTCGTCCAGAAATCCTATTTTTATATGCACCAATTGGATGCTACAACTGATTCAAAGTGGAATTCTTTTGTTTCATACAAAACCAAGGGATGAATTACAGATGCAACTTAGTAGTTCATGGCTAAAGCTTCATTGCTAGACAGAAAATGGTAGGATAAAGTTGACAACTTCCAAGGAATAAGGAAGCGAGCGCTGGAATTGGTTCCAGAGTTGTGTCCTTCATTTGAAGAGGTGGAAGAAGAAATTTCTCAAGAAATTGTTGAAATCAGAAAAAAGCGAGAGGATAAAAGAAAGCAATAGGTCTTCCCAAAAACCATGAAAGAACCAAGGACTTGACTCGAGGGTGAGTCAAGGATTGTGGTCGGATCCTATTGGTCCCTTCTCTTTTGGTTAATAGAAGTTTCATAAGCAATACTACAATCCCAATTTTGGTTAGCAATTTTCGCAAGTCACAAGAAAGATGGACAGAGGAATGGAGAAAGAAACAGAAAATGGTTAGAGGGACAAGAAATAAATAATTTGAAATCCAATTGGATTATATATATGAGATGTATATGATTGTAAAAGGTTGACGGGATTATAATTTCCTTCCATTTAGGTTTTGTTATTGTATTTAATGTCCATTTCGGAAAAGGGTAGATAGAATTATGAAGAATGAGCTAGGAACCAGAAAAGATTGTAATAAAGGAATGACTTATTGTAATATTGAGAAAGCAAGGGGTCATGGATAGCCTTGTTTCTCAGTAGTATAGATTTTTTATTATCTTTGGCATGACCAAGGAGTATCTATATATGTTGAATTCTATCTGAGAAACCCATGTGATGACAATATATGAAAGGACCTAACATTTTGAAAATATTCTATGCAATTCTCTATCTATATCTATGAGTTGTCATTCTACTTTACTTCTTCATGCCTGATAAGATCAATATGTTATATCTTATTTGAAAATGCTATCACAACTATGTTGTGTTTACTATTAGTTATGAATAAGTTCATATCTACCAATTGTTAGTTCAATTGTGGAAGAATGGGTTGAATCTTGATGATTCTTGAGATTGATCTAAGTATTCTCCTTACCCTTCTCTATATTATTGTCTTTTTTGTGCTTTGGGTGAGACTTCTTCTCTCTAGAGAAGATGAAAATGCCAACGCTCTAGACTGATCAATACCCTTTTGTTGGTAACCTAAGAAAGACCCTGGTCTAATCAATTACACACCAACAAAGTGTACCTTTATACACTCTTTTCTCGTGGTTTTTGAGTAGATAAAAACATTGTTTAGGGCCTCAAAAATTTCTTACAAAAAGATGACCTCGAAAACAACAAAATTTTCCAGAAATTTATATTAACTTATGCTAGTTTTAGCCAACTTATGTTGATGGGGATGTTGACCAGGTACACAATTCTACCTAAAACCTATAGAAGGATTCCATTTCATATCCCTTGCAAACTTGGCCCTTCTTGTCAACTCCCATTACCTCCCTTACCTCCTCCTTTATTCTTTGGTGTACTCACTTTATTCCCCCCCGCCCCCCACCCCCCGCCCCCCAAAATCCATACTTGTCCATGTGGTAGCCTTTTATTGGGTCATAGGGATGGGTGGGACCTAGTATACACCCATATACCTTGGTGCTCCTATTTTCATTTCATTACAATTCAACTATCTTCACTTGATAGGAAACGATAAGAATCAATGATCCATGTCACATTCCAGCTCACCCTTCCCCACCAAACTCTAACACAGTGGAGAGGGAATGAAAAACCTAATCATGTTTTGGGACATGGAAACACATCACACATCTATTCATTCCAACTCCCCTGCCTTGGTTTATACTAACCCCACCTGACCCCCCTTGAAATTTGGTTTTGTGAGTCAGGCTCCAAGTTTCATCTTTAGGAGGGCACCCACCAACGTGGCACTAGTTCACCCACCACCTGTTCCACCATGCCACCATGTACCTTACAGCATGGTAGTAGAAATTATCTATCTTCCACATCAGTTGACATGTGGCCCCCATGTCATGCTAACATCAACGTATGGGAAAATACCAAAACTTTTCCAATTTCTCCTAATTTTGAGTTGATCTAAAATACCCAAAAATGCCCAATTCCACTTAATTTCAAAATTTATATGTGGGCCACCATTAGATCTCTATAAATAATATCACTATAGCCAATTTTTTCCCTTTTCACACAAATTTGACACTTGTACCTGTAATTCGACTCGGGTACATCAAATTCTTCATGAATTTCTCTGTGGAAATTGGGGCTTTTGCCCAATTTTGCTTAATTTCACCCCAACACTTTGTAAACATGAAATTCGACCAATTTGTAGGCCCAAATTTTCTCAACTTGAGATTTAAATTAGGTATTTTAATTCCTATGATTATTCTTGCAATTTCCTGTGAATTGTTCCTAGAATTATTCCACATCCCACTGCAATAATTTTGTGAAACGAATTGCACACATCCTTAGTCTAACATTATGTCAAACAATTTGCATGCTTACTCTACAAATTTCCATTCTGGACTCTACTAATTGGGTCCATGTAAGATCAGTTTTGAAAAATGGCATTTGATACCACATTGTAGCATCCCCATACCCCTACTGGGCAATGCCACATGAAAATTGTGACTCTGAATTCTGAATTCTAATACGATTTATTTAACTGATAGTTCTCTACTAATACATAGTTTAGTGCATAATAGAAACAAGTATATGGATTTACCATGTACAATAAAAACCCATGAGAATAAAATTCATAAATATTAATATAACACATAAATTAACACACAATAGACACTTATATTTTAGTAAAAATAACACAAATTGCGTGGACACCTTCCATATTCCTCCCATCCTTAGACCACACTGCTAATAACTCTCGGCAATGGGTCACCCATAAGTTGGAGCTAAAAATACACCAAAGTAAATGATTTATAACCATGCTAAGGTCTCTCTAATAGCATATAAAATAAGACATAGGTGCCAACTCAAACCAACATCCTACAATCCCTCATTCCCCACATGCCTATCCCACTCTAGGAAGCTTTCCCCTTCTCTACTCAACAATCCTTCACTTTCTCCACCTACCTTTCGAAGCTTCAACAATAGGCTAGAAAGGAAGTCTCAAATACTTATAGAAGCAGTTTGGCACCTTTGGAAACCAATTCCCATCATTTCTATTACTTGGAGAGCATGCTCACGGGCCTAAAAACCCACTTCTTCCATGTCCTACGAGCCTGAAAACATGCATCTTCAGTCTATATTCCCCTCTAACCATGGTCTTCATACATGTACAAGTACTAGTAGCATGAAGGTACATATGAAAATAATATGGAGGTGGTGAGGTGAGAATTAATAATTATGGAATTCTCCCTAAATGAACTAATTACCCCCAATTATATTTCCATGTTCCCAATGTGACACTTGTCATTTTGGGATATATCTTGGGTCCACATGGAATATGTTTCCCAACATAGGGACTTAGGATATACAAAATATCAATACTTTATACTTTATATTTTTAGGAATATTAATAAAATATTCCTTTGGGCTTAATCCCCTTAGATTATCCCATTTTCCCCAGAGTCTTATCCCCCCTTTCTCATTCTCGTGGAGCTTATCCACCCCATGCTCTTTTTCATGGTTGTTCTATAGTAGTGATGTGTTTTCATTAAAAACCGAGTGTGATTACATTTACAAATATAGGATCACTATCCCTTTTTCACCTTTGGCTCTCTAGCCTAATAACCACACAAGCACTCTCGCCTCAAAATACATACATACAAAGGAAATATAGTCCCAAAGTATCCTAGATCACCAGTCTATATGTACAATTACATTATATTTACAATTCAGGTTAGACCTAGGGGTATTACACATGCAACACTCGTATAATTTCATGACCACCCTCTCAATAAGTGAAGATACCATGACATGTTTCATAACCATTGTTCAACATGTGGACTTTATATGGTGTACATGTCACCAATGATGCACTCGTCTTGTCTAATCAAGTGTGGATACAAGTCCTACCCATGACATGCTAACCACCATGCTATAACTTTCATCATGCTGGCATCATTCCCCTTTGTTAATATTCACTAAGGGAATTGGTAGATCCCATGAAGAATTGATGGTTGGGATTAATTCTCACATCATCGTCAATCAACGAACTAGATTTCCTCCTTGGATTTCCCCATCAGAGTGCCTAAACTAAGGGTACTATGATCATATAACTTTGATCATGCTCACCGTAGGGAGGTCCAATGGTCCTGATTATTTCTCGGAGTCACTCGCCAATAGATCAATTGTCATTGTTTGCTCAAGAAACCTCGTCTCTTGACACCACAACCTACCTTTATGGAGGGCCATGATCTATTTTGGATGCCAAATGAATGATTGTGATTCATTTAATCTTAAAACATTGAATTTATCTAGGTTATCAGTCCAAAATAATGAATTAGTAATTTTTTTAAGGGTGCTTCCTTCATTTAATAGTCCAATATTGGAATTAGCTATTCCAGGGACTCTTCAAGGTCCCTTCTCCAGGTTTATCAAACCTACTAGAACACTCACGTTACCCAAAAATGGATAAGGCATTCTTTTTTTGTTGTTCTTTAGATGGGGTTAGATTTTTAATTTTTCATAATGTCCACACCAAGACAAAGGTTTCTCTTGAGATTAAGACTCCCCACCTTACATATAAACCTATCTATAACCATAGCAATCGTTACGGTTTCATCCCTTCTAGGAGGAAGATCAAGGTACGTCTTCCTCTCAGACCTGTCATGGGTCTCTTAGCTACTATACCTATCTATATTTTCCTATCCGTCACACCATAAAAAACTCTCTACTGCATACACATGAGGCACGAATATACAATTTCATCCATAAGAGGGAACCCTTGTATAGTTCCTTGGTCATTCAAAGTAAAAGGTAAGATTCTACTTCTTAGATATGCACTACACATACAATACAATTCCATACATATACATTATCATACCAATAAAATAAATTTCCAAAGGATGATACACAAGCCATAAATAGGTATACATTTACCATACCATCAAAAGAATGATTCCCTTACATTGAATTAAGTTACACATGGTGGAAGATACTTATCTGCTATAGATTATAGCTAGCCAACGGATTATGGATCTACACCTTTCCACCCTACCATAAGCTCTTCATGCTCGATCTCTCTAGAAATAAGCCACCCATGTGCTAGGCCATGATACCACTAGGAAATATATGTCACTTTTATCCATTAAATTAGTAAGAGAAGATTACTCCCCCTCACAACTCTCCTCTTTATAATGGTTTCTTTCTTAACCCAGATATTCAAGACTCTTCTGCTACAAGGGCTTAGAACCCCATAAATATCTCCCTCTCTTGGGTAATAGTATTTCCTAGTTATCCCCCATTCGTGTACGCACTCATTCTTCTTTTCTTCTCTTGCACACCCCCCCATAGGGAGGTTCTCGACTGGTCCTATTCCTTTTTTCATAAGGAACCCATAAGGTCAAACTGGGTGAAAAATTCATACTTTGTATTTCCTCTGGATGGTGGTTTCTGATTTCTTAGCCACAATTTTCTATATCTATATTCATGGGGGTGATTGGTTGTTCAAATTCCAACCCTTCACATTAAAATATTTTCCTTCAGGTCGAGGCTAAGGAAATAGTCTGAATATTTCCAAAATAATATCTCAACAAGGAGACTTTTCTTGTGGCATCATAGTGAACCCCCTCTATAGGCTTCCTCAATCTTTCCTCTAGTGGTATCATGGCTAATACTGAAATATTCACCCCACAATCAACTGTTGGAATTTTCAACTAAGAAAAAATACATGTGCAATATTTAAATTCCACTGCATGGTAATCACTAATTCATGATTAATTACACATAATCATAGGTTTAGAAAGAGGGGTGTTACACTCAACATCCCCTAAGTTTCATGGAAATCTATTAATATAAAGGAGATATCTGTTTGTTAAGCCCTAATATTGGCTCATCACCCCTTAATTGGGGCATATTATATTAGTAATGTTATTTTATTTATGTCATCTTTAGGCCATTAGTTGTAATTATACCTCCTAGTCTCCTATATGTACCAAGGAGACATTTTCATTTTGAATCATCTTGTACTTGAACATTTAAGAGGGGTAAAAGGAGGTTGCCCCCTCGAAGAGGCTTATTATTTGAAATTATCTCATTTTCAAGGCATTGAGTACTTTTTCTGAGGTTTTTCTATGCTATATTGGTATTTGGTTCTTCACATATGGTTTTAGAGCTGAATTTTGAACCCAACATACCTTGATCAGTCTACTAAATATCCTCCAAGTCATTTCTTCTAGGTGTTGCAAAACATTGGTACTATGGCATACAAATTAGAGTTGCTTAAATCTTCACGAGTACACCCAGTTTTCCATGTTTCATGCTTAAAGAAGTCTATAGGCGACAAGATCCCAGTTCAAACTCTATTTCCAAAACTTGACGAGGAAGGAAAAATCATATTGGAACCTGAAGCCATCACTGACACAAGAATTCACCAGCTGAGGAATAGATCCATTTTAGAGTATCTCATTAAATGGAGGAAACTACCGGCTGAAGATTCCACTTGTGAAGATGAGTCTTTTATATAGAAGCATCCAGAGTTACTCAATAGTTGCGGACAACACTTGTCTCAAGGGGAGGGTCATGTTAAGCCCTAATATTGGCTTATTGCCCCTTAATTGGGGCATATTATATTTGTAATGTTATTTTATTTATGTCAACTTTAGGCCATTAATTGTAATTATACCTCCTAGTCTCGTATATATACCAAGGAGACATTTTCATTTTGAATCATCTTGTACTTGAACATTTAAGTGGGGTAAAAGGAGGTTTCCCCCTCGAAGAGGCTTATTATCTGAAATTATCTCCTTTTCAAGGTGTTGAGTACTTTTTCCGAGGTTTTTCTATGCTATATTGGTATTTGGTTCTTAACACTGTTTGTGTAACTTCCCCAACCATCAACCCCATTGTTGGGAAACACTACTATGTGGAACATACATTTACATAATAATATGAAATAAATCAAATTAATACATTTAAAATAGAGTTAACACATAATTACTGCTAACATACAGACTTAAACAAAATTAAGGATAATTCAAACTTGCAACAAAATACATGATAACATTGAAAAACACAGACATGCATCACATATAAATTAAGTACATAATTAATACTTATATTTTATACTGGTGTAATACCACCAACTACGTGTAGACCTTCCATGAACCTCCAAGCCTTAAACTGCACTGCTCCTCAGTCTCAGCAGTAGGTCACCTCTGAGTTGGGACTAAGCTCCACTGGGCAAGGGAATCCTAGGCTAGGAAAGGTCAATAGGAAGACACACAATTTATGAGGATGGATTCTCTCCTAGGAGTGACTTATTCCCCCTGCTCACAGACCCTGATTCCCCACATGCCTGTCCCACCCCAGGAGTATACACCTTCACTGTCACCAGGATAGTCCTTTGGCTGCTAAACCTCCCTTGCCTTGGGCTTCAGCAACATGATGGACTGGAATTATCTGAGCTCTGTGGTAGCTATAGGACCCCTTCCAGGAGTTTTCACTTCCTTCATGCACTCTCTCACCTGGAGAGAGTCTCCCATAGGCCTGACAACCTGCTTCTTCAACCACAACCACCTATCTCACCTGGAGAGAGTGTTGCACACAAGCTTGACAACCTGGTTCTTTAGCTCCTTTCTAGCACAAGGAGGACAATACTAAGACTCAGTAAGGAACGAATGATGGTATCCAATCACACTCAGCCTAGGGACTCTGTGGCCACAAAAACCCACAATTATAACACACACAACATAGACAATTACAATATGCTCAGGTTTCAGAGACCATAACAACCCAGACAGTTAAGCACGAACTCAGATTTGTAGTGTGGATAAACTTGAGTTCATAGGACTCACAGGTCAGCCTTTCCCTCCCGACTGGTTGCTCATATGTGCATGGTTATGTAGGGATCCAATCCAGAGATAAAATGGTATAGACTGAGGATGTATCAACTTCTCAAGGAAAACATCATGGATTGGCCTCATGGTTTTGGATTTTAGAGCTACGTGAGGTAAGTAGTGATCATATGCGGACGTAACACACTTCATACAACAAACACAAGAATGGAGGACAAAACCCCATCACGACTTAATTCTTGGGTTAAATTGCATGTTTTTGGGTCGACACATGTTGCCTGTGAAGATGCATGCACTCCGTCAAGTATGTGTTTCCTTTACCAGGAACTTAGGATAAAAATAACATGTTTTTTCACATAGCTTTAGAATAATAATAAATTATTATTCAAGGACTTAAGCCCTCAATATTATCCCCTCTTCCAACCTTTCAACCCCTTTTTCCTCACCGATTAGGTGGAAGCTTAGTCCCCCATCACTCCTGTTATTGGATAAATCCGTAGGTGCGGACACTAACCGATCTCCCTAGATCCACCTGGATCTAGAACAAAGCAAGACAAAACATGAATCTTTCCCTAAATTGTGACCATTGAATTAAATAGGAGGCAAGATCAAATGACATACCTTATTATCACTTCCTATGGTCTTTGTTGCTCCTGCTTCACTCCAGCACTCTCGTGCAGTCAAGACCAAGACAACACAAACCAGCCAAAGTGAAGAAAGCACAATATATTCAACAGTTAATCTATGTATATGATCAAGGAATTATACAATAAAGTGGAAATAGCTTTATGGGAAAGGGACATATTACTGTATCATATTAATGGAAAGTAAATATTACAACCTGAGCCTTGATGTCGCAAGCTTCCTTTCAATGGCCCTTGGCTATGACACACACACTTGCTCACTTGCATGAAGAAGATCAACCCCTTTGGATAAACTTGTTGGAGTCTTCAAGTTGTTGTAGCTTCAGTTCTTCACACAATTCTTTCACTAATTCTCTAATGAATCTTGCTTAACCTTGCTTAACCTTTTCCATGACAATTCCCTCAATATATAGGAGAGAATGAATTAGTTACTTGGATAAGAATGATCCAAAAATATCAAGGAATCCAATACTAGGATAACCATTCGAATGCCATCTCATCCTTATAGAATATTCCCTTCTAGAAGCATCGAGAATTCATCTTTTTCCTTACTTTAGAAAGAGTTCGCACCCTAGCAATTCAACACAATGGGAACTTCTCACACCCTGGCTTAAGGCAGCCTACGAGAATCATGGATTCTCGCAGGCAAATATACTAGTAGCCTGTGAACAGTCTTCAAAAATGATTTTTTTGGAAGAGATGAAAATAACTTTTTCTCAGGAGAAAGTTCTTATGAAGAGCCTAAGTACACCATCATCAATACATCATCATGATGACCAAAATCATGGGTAACAGAATGCCCCCCAAAGTATGAGGTTGGAAACAATGATAGCTGATAGACTTTGTAAGTTGCATGTGTGTGTCAAGAACCAGGAGCACACCTAATCGGAAACCTACGAACAACCAAGCATCTGCAGAATATCATATATATCAATTCTGTAGTAGGCATTCCCATACTCATATCATAGACAGATAACATTGTAGACCTGGGTCATGGCCACCAATCATACACTATGGATCCATGCCCTCAAAATATAACATAACCACCCGGAATACACTGTGGATCTATGTGAAAATTTTCAAATCAAGATGACATAGCCATGAGACATACACAATGGATCTATGTGTTGAAAATTATACATACTCCACCGCAACCTGGATCACAAAGATAATATCCAGGGTCTTCAATATCATCGCCCAAAGTATGAATCTAACCATGTGATTACATGTGTTGAAGTCGAACATGGTAGAAACCACTTGATTACCGGTCACTGATGAAACCGTTAGCAAGTGCGAGGGAAATCACCATTGATGCCAATGACTCCCAAGGTACCATAGTACAATCCATTGAGTGTGAATAAATGAGTTGAAGTCGAACATCTGATGGAATCTTTCGATCATGGGTCAATGATGTAAACCCACTATCGAAAGCGAGGAAACCTGCCATTAAGGCATGCAAGCTCCAAGGTACCAAATAATTTCTAAGTCTTGATTCCGGATAATGAGATGAAGTCGATAGAACAAAACTCGTCATAGGAGGGCCTTGATGTATCCCCCATCAATGACACGAAATGAGTAACATATTTTGAAGGTGAAACAGAGGATGACGTGAATTGGACTGGACATAGGGAAGGCCGACATAGAGAGAATGGCTAACTGCAGATGGTCGACTCGATATAGGTTTCAGATGGACTTCTCTTGAACATATGAATGACATGACCAATGATTTGGCAGCATTGACTCAAAGATGATAGAGGGAATGACCTTGTAATCAATCGAATGATAGACAAATGGATTTCCCAAACTAACTTCAAATGATGAATAGGGGGTGTCATGTTCAAGAGCGACACTTACTGCCAATCAATAGGATGATGAAAACATATCCCTTTCCCAAATTTTCCCCCACCATTTCTGGCGAGTACCTCTTTATTTTTACACAAGCTTGAGGAGGATAACATATGCTTGTTAATGTAATCTCATCCTTCAGACGAGTCCCTCGGAGTATGTTTAAAGAACCCTAAGAAGGAGTGGTTCGGTCCCATCATGGGTCTGTCAATGCTTGTTTAACGAGTCCAGAGATAGAAAACTCGAAGGTTTTTCAAGATTATAAAGTTTGGAAAAACACTTAAAAGAGAAATCTCTAAGTTCCTTTTTCGTAAAATAGTCTGAATGAGACCGAAAAAGAGAGAAATTATCGCTCACCAGATGCTTACCTCAAATACTTTATCGAGCATGAAAATAGCAAGGTCACTCGGTGATCTTTTCATGTTTAGAGAGTCTGAAAAGAGCTTAAAGAGGACTCCAGGGGGGTTCCTTTTTCGTATAACCTTGTTGAGCCTGAAAAAGTGATAAAAGTATACTCGGTTACATTCTCATTGATTTAACGAGCATGATAAAAAACAAAGACTAAGCTCGGTAACTTATTCTCATGTATTTATGAGCATGAGAAAGAACAAAGACTAAGCTCAAGATTGTTTTCATTTTTACGCAATCTTTAAAACAAAACAAAACTATGCTTGGGATAGATTTTAATTTTTACACAAGCTTGAAAACTAAACAAAAGTATGCTTGGACCTGGTTTCATTTTTACACAAGCTTGAACCATAGAAAACTATGCTTGCGACTTCCCAACGCATGGTTGGTACAGTCCAGAGGCTATAAGCAAATGCCCCTCAAGCTTTGTTTCATCCAACTGCAAAGGAGAATGAAATGAAGCTTCAAATACTAGACGAAGTACTTGACTCAAATAGAGAGGGGGAAAATTATTTCATTTTTTAAAGAGCTTGACATAGAAATAAGAACTATGCTCATAACCTCTATTTCATTTTTAAACGCGGTTGCCACAGAGATGAAAAACTATCCTCATAAGTGGTTTCATTTTTTAATGAGCTTGAAATCAAAAATCCATGCTCAAAAACCTCTGTTTCATTTTTTAACGAGGTTGCCTCAGAGACACAAAAAATATCCTCGGATGGTTTCATTTTTTAACGAGCTTGAAATCAAAAAATCATGCTCAAAAACCTCTCTTCTTGATCATGGATTCCAAGAGGACAATTCTCTGGAATGACACCATGTCAAGGGACAAAAGTCAATCATGGCTTCCAAGAGGTCTTCACTAGAAGGAAGAAACACACTCTGGAAGGACACCATGTCGAGGGTTGCGACAGGAGTTAAGATATCAGGATCTAACAACCCTATCAAAGAGACCACCATGTCAAATACTGGATCTAAGTCATCAGAAGTTGAAGTCATGGGAGACAATGCCACATAATTGACCTGTGGCAGGGGTGATACCATCTGCATATGAGAACCATTCAGGGAAGCAATCCAAG
>JASDQU010736489.1:247213-261243 GCA_032191745.1 Picea mariana
CTTTCCTAAGGAGTAAAGAGAAATCCAAGGGGTCTTGGACTACCATGACATCAATGAAGACAGTTTTCCCTCCCAAAGTTACAGGAAACTGAGGAAGGGTCCCTAAAGGTTGACTAGTTCTTCTGTTAAAATCTAACAGATTCTGTGTAACCGACACAAGTTGAGGACAACCCAAAGCTTGCCAAGCAATAGAGGACAAAATACTAACAGACAAACCTTCATCTATCAATGTTTGGGGAATGTCTCGACCACAAACCTGTACTGTAATCTAGAAAGGAAGGTAAGAGGGAAGACGAGGTCCAGTCGGCACACCCCATTCAAAATGGATGGTCTCATTAATTGGAGGGGGTCCTACGGAAGAAGGAGGAATACCCCTCTTCATGGGATATTATGTATCAACAAGAAAAGCATAGACAGTATTGGGTTTACTCTCTAGCGGGAGAGTAGGATCGACCGATGGAGAGATCAAATTGACCACTTGAGTTTCATTCTCCAAGGCGGGGATGGGGTCAACAAATGGTGAAACTGGATCAACCTCTTTAGTTTCATTCTCTAACGGGAGAGTGGGGTTGAGCAAGGATGGGATCAGATCAACCACTTGGTCTACTGGTTCATCCAAAGATGTGACCAGATTGACCACTTGATCAACCAGACTGACTGAAAGGGGAACTGGATTGATCATTCCATCAACTACAGGTGGAATGAGAGAAAGCTTGCAATAAGCAGCTAGAAGTTGAGGCTGTGAAACAATCATGTCTTCTAGTAATTTTGAGGCTTCTTCCATATGAGGACAAAGGTGAGTGAGATGAATCCCTTTGCATAATATACATGGGAACTTGACTCTACCTTTCTTCTTCCCAACCATATCATGACTAGTTGACTGGAGGTCATCAGTATGTTGTTCAGAGGCTGATGACATGGTTTGGTCAAGGTGTGTAGACATTACTTCTATAACCTTAGATAGACTGAGGCAATCCTTAAGAAGATGGCTACCCTTACAAAGCCTAAAAGGGTACTTGGGCTTATGGGTTATTTGGGTGATCTTGACATCATCAACACTCCCAGCACGAGTAATAGTAACTGGTTATTTTCCAACATGTTTGATAGCAGTTGGAGGTTTGGATCCTTGCTTAATTTTCTTCTTATTATTCTTCCTTTTCTTCTTCTTCTTATTCACTGAGTTACTAGATTCAGAAATTTCGTTCGACGAAGAAGATGAAACAAAAGGCGACCTTGCAAGTGAATAAGGTGAAGAAGACCTTACTGTTGAATATGGTGAAGGATCAACATGAGGTTGATGTTCTTGGGGGGAAGTTCTTACGACCGAAGAACTTACTTCATTCGAGATTACCTGAGTGGAAAAAAACCACACCAGAAATCCAATAGTGAGACCTGGAAGGCTCAAAGTAGCGATGTGAGGAGGACCGATGTTTCCATAGGAAAGAAAAATAAAAGGTTCCCCTGGAGTAGGGGTCCCTTCATTGGTCATTCCAGAAACTAACGCCATTAAATAAATCCAACCTAGAGTCTGCTAGGGAAAACAAATAGCACATGCTAAAAATCTAGGAAGCAAGCAAACAAACAAAACCTTCTTACAAAGAGAACACTAGTTGGTGATGAAATCCAACATCGCGGGAAAAATGTAAGAAGGGGATGAGATAGAGCGGGTGGAAAAGTTACATTGACGACCTGCTTAACAGACTTATACCCTGGTGCAAGCTCCCACACATAATCGTGGGTATACCCTCCAAGGAGCTCGACTGAGTTTGGCCAATGTCGATTCCAGGTACCGTGAAGACTTGCCCCTCCAAAGTCACCTTGTGTAAGGACCCTAAAGAGATAGGCCACTAAGGTTACCAATTACTACAATGATGCCTGGGGAAATAGTCAATAGTCCGATCCACGTGCAAGGGTAGGGTATCTAGCCCGAAATCAACTTGAAAGGCTTCCACTCATCATTATGGGTATACGTCTCATGTGACCCCCATAATATGCGCAACCTCTACACCAAGACAAANAAAGCAGGGTGAGTAACTCTGCTAGTCTCAATGCGACCTCGTGATTGACCCTTGTGTTAGAAGGGCTTCCCAGGACAAAATGTAATAAGTGGATTTAACCACTCCCTAACTCAAGATTCTATGTTTGTTTGCAACTTTGGAAAGTTATCTTTCACACCTATTCTGAATCCCTACAACTGATCTAATGTAAGTTTGCTACCAAAAAATATAAAAATGTCTAATCAATTTTTTATGAGCGTTTTATTTTATGGATGTTGTTACTGAAAAGGAAGATGGCATGGATAATATGGTGTTTTGACCGACTCAAAAATTATGCAAAGATATGAAGATGCAATCTTTTCATTTCAATGAAATCTATGCTACGAGAAGGAGAAAACATTTATCATTCCCATATGCATGATGTCCCAAAATATATTAAACTCATCAATATCAAGATTCACAAGAAATGAGAAAAAGGTACTGAACACCAATGCATGATTCATGGCCCCCCAATCATGCAATTTCTCTACTTGAAATGCAAGGATACCCCCAATCTAATATAAAGCAAGAAATTAAATATTTTTGTTTCAAAAATTTCACTAAAAGCAATAATAAACTTTCTTAAAACAAAGAAACCCAAACTAGTTTTTTCAATTGCATGAGGAAAGTGATCTTTCAAACAATAAGAAAATGATAAAAGACCAAGAAAAATCAACTTTCAACCAATCAATGGTTCTTAACTAATCAAACACACTCATATTCTGAAGTCACAGAGAATGGTTTTGCCAAGAAAAGTCAAGAAACAAAAGTCAAGACAAAAGTGATAAGAAGAGCCTTGAAATCCTAAGACTATTCATGCATGAAAATGAAGACAATAAAGACACCAATCAATGGTCCAAGAAACTCTGATAAGGCACCTAGACTAATCTGGGCAGTTGAAGATGCCAAAAAACAAATCCAAAATTTTGAAAAAATGAGTTCGCAGGCTGGTAGTATTACACAGTGCGTGAATTAGGCATTCTTGCAGGTGCCCCTTGAGCAAAGTGCGAGAACCTCGAACTGCAACCTAAAGGAAAAGTGCAAAATCTGTAGATTCTCGTAGGATACAGTGAAGTACAGTGCGAGAATGCCTGAACATAATCAAAAATTTGAAAAATGAATCAAAATTGAAAAAGGCTTCTGGACCTAGAGGGTCTATCAGGATATCCTAAAGACTCAGAGATTGATAGGATAGGAGAAAAGTGAAACTAGAGAAAATGGCCATAGAAAAATATCAAAAGCCACAAAGAAATGGGATTTCTCCCCAGTGGAGTCGCCAATTTTTTTATTGAATAAATCCATAGGTGCGAACACTAACCGATCTCCCTAGATCCACCTGGATCTAGAACAAAGCAAGACGGAACATGACTCTTTCCCTAGATTTTGACCATTGAATTAAATAGGAGGCAAGATCAAATGAAATACCTTATTATCGCTTCCTATGGTCTTTGTTGCTCCTGCTTCGCTCCAACGCTCTCGTGCAGTCAAGACCAAGACAACACAAACCAACAAAAGTGAAGAAAGCACAATATATTCAACAGTTAATCTATGTATATGATCAAGGAATTATACAATAAAGTGGAAATAGCTTTATGGGAAAGGGACATATTACTGTATCATATTAATGGAAAGTAAATATTACAACCTGAGCCTTGATGTCAAAAACTTCCTTTCGATGGCCCTTGGCTCTGACACACACACTTGCTCACTTGCATGAAGAAGATCAACCCCTTTGGATAAACTTGTTGGAGTCTTCAAGCTGTTGTAGCTTCAGTTCTTCACACAATTCTTTCACTAATTCTCCAATGAATCTTGCTTATCCTTGCTTAACATTTTCCATGATAATTCCCTCAATATATAGGAGAGAATGAATTAGTTACTTGAATAAAAATGATCCCAAAATATCAGGGAATCCAGTACTAGGATAACCATTCAAATGCCATCTCATCCTTCTAGAAGATTCCCTTCTAGAAGCATCGATAATTCATCTTTTTCCTTGCTTTAGAAAGAGTTTGCACCCTAGAAATTCAACACAGTGTGAACTTCTCACACCTTGGCTTAAGGAAGCCTGTGAGAATCATGCATTCTCGCAGGCAAATATACTAGTAGCCTACGAACAGTCTTCAAAAATGAGTTTTCTGGAAGAGATGAAAATAACTTTTTCTCAGGAGAAAGTTCTTATGAAGAGCCTGAGTACACCATCATCAATACATCATCATGATGACCAAAATCATGGGTAACAACTCCTTTTTTGTGGTCGATCGACACACAGTGATGTTTATATATTATATTAATGATATGCATAATTACATATACAAAATCAAGCTCATGGCCTTAACACTTAGGCTCTCCTGCCTAATAAACACATAATCCCACTAGCTTATCAATACTTGGCTCACTAGTCTACAAAACATTATTACAATTCATAATATAATTGAGGCACTACCAGGGGATATTACAATCCCCTCCCCTTATTTTTACATTGTCCTCAGTGAAAATTTTACACAACAACAACAATATTTTCAAAATCTTCAAAAATATGTGGTTATTTTTCCCACATAGCATCCTCATGCTCCCATGTCACGTCCTCAGGATTGTACCAGGTCCACTGGACCTTTACAATCCCTATAGCTTGATTCTGGAGTTGTTTTCTTTTCTAGTCCAATATGCACACAGGATGCACTTGCAAGAAACCTTCTTTCTCCCACCTGAATTACATTCCAAACGATTACATGATTAGCATCAGGTATATATTTCTTAAGCAATGAAATATGAAACACATTATGTACAGTCATGGATGCAGGTAATGCAAACATATATGCAATTGGCCCAATCCTTTCTAGGATTTCAAATGGCCCACAAAATTTGGCTGCCAACTTGGAGAAACTTACCAGCTTCGGGGAACTTCTATTAGCTTTTACTTTCAAGAAAACATGATCGCCCACTTTAAACTCTCTGTGGGTTCATTTTTTATCAACATAAAGATTCTTCCTATCTTGGGCAACCTTTAAATTCTTCTTAATTTTCAGCATTTGCTCTTCCATTTCCTTGATCAAATTTGGCCAAACCACTACTCTATCAACTGGATTATCCCAAATTACTAGAGTATTGCACTTTCTACCATAAAGTGCTTCAAATGGGCTCATATTCAATGATGCTTGATACCCATTATTGTGGGCGAATTCTACCAAGTGTAGGTAGTCTTCCCATTTAGATGGTTTGTCCATCACATACATACTCATTATTGTTGGATTACTAAGAGGGAGGGTGAATCAGTAATAACGTAATTATAATCCTTTTTCTCCAAATAATCCAAGTGTTATATCAATGTAGAATTATTATCCAATAATGAGAAATAATAAATGAACAATCACACACATACATAGTACACCAGTGTGTTACGTGGAAACCCAAATCACGAAAAAAAAACAAAATGTTTTATCTTATATGTCTTGAAGAATTACATTCATTGGAGGCACCAAATTGCTTTCTTTTCCAGTTGCAATTGGAAGGAGGCTACAACCTAAGGGAAGCTCCAACTCCCCAATTCAATGGCTAGAACCATAAGGAGGCTACAACCCCCTATGTTCTTTGGCTACAACCAAAAGGTGGCTACAACCACTTTTCCTTGCCCCATCTAACTGCCCTTAAGTAGAATTAGAATAATGGAACCACTGTCACACTATCACTATGAGATATATCTATGTAAACATGTACCACTAAACCTTAAACATGCATCAACCATGCATCAACCTGTACCTCAACCTGTAATCAACCTATACCAGAAACAAGTGCATCAACCAGGGACCATCCTGTACCAAACAATCTGTAATCGACATGTACCATAAACAAGTGAAATCAACCATGTACCAATCATGTTTCAAGTACTCATCAACTATGACTCATCAATATGTACCAACATCATCAACTATACACCTCATGTATGTGCCAACTCATCAACTACTTGTCTCAACCATGTACCCAACTTGTACCTCAACCAAAATCCCTCATCAATTTCATCATTTAAATATGATTTGTAACTCTGTAATATAGTTGATGTATATGATCACATACCTGAAAACCTTCCTTAACTTTAACAACAAGAGACTAGCATTTTCATCAAATGTTTCTTTAGTCTCACAAGACTAGTTTGGATTAGTCAACAACCCTAACTTGAAATAATCATAACTATGTACCTGTAATGAATAAATATTTGAAACTGATACACAATGTTCTTTACTAATGTTAATGCAATTCCTCTAGGTGTCACTAATTGGAAACTCTTCGAAAAGGAGTTATGGAAAAAATGACACACCTTGTTGAATTCTGGCTTATTCTAGAGAGCGACCTTGTAGAGTGTGCCCCGCATGTAATATTTGTTGAATTGATATGAAACTATTAGAAAGAAAACCAAATATTGTACTCTAACCAATAAATTTGGTCTTACTTAATTTGGATTGGTTATGAATAAGTTATGACGTTTTTACCTGAAACACCTATTTTTGACTAGTTTCAGGACTAGCCAAAAACCATATTTTCCACGGAGTGTAACTTTAAAAATACAAAGACCCACAATATAAATTTACTAGAGATACTTGGATATCTTTCCTCAACAGAATAACAATTTCACATTCTAAATCATTCTACAAAAAAAATTATTACGAAAATGGTGATATGACCTGAAATAAAACATACCTTAGAAAGCATCATCAAAAGAATTTATCCTTCCTTGAATTCTAGCCTTATTTTCTTCACTTTCCTAGGAAATTCATCTTAGATATCATTTGGTTACCTCAGTAACCTATAGGTATTCAATATGCTCAATTTTTTCTTAAATGAGAGAGCGTTGCCTCTTATTTATACTCTCCAAGTAGCTTCCTTAAAAAGATCTTCTAGGTCACTTTGCTCACTTTCCTTATTTTAGGGTTAACCCACTTCTAATTTCTCCATTAAATTTATTATTGAATTAATTTAATTTCAATTCCCTTTGAATTACAATACACTCATCACTTCACTTTATTATTTACCTTTTAAAATCTCTTAAACCACTTTGACTACTTTGACCTTTTGGGGCTTCTCGATGACATATGAGGGTCCTCCAACTTCATAAGGCCATAACTCTCAAACCATGAGGAGTTATGTGATGTTCCACATACCACCGGAAATGGAATGACAAGAAATATCCATATAGGATAGTTTCACTAACAATTAACTATATTTCATCTCATTATTCCACAAATAAGCATGGGTTCTCTAACCATACTTCTAGGATAACTCAATCTGCAAAGCATCTTCCCCTGAGGGATTTCACCATAACGGTACCACTTTGGAGTTCATAAATTTATACTTATTATGAACCATGAAAAGGCAATAAAAAGTCATATTTAGATTAAACAATCTTGATTCCATTACCCAACCTTTGTGCTATGGGGATTTTTTCAAGGGTTGACATCAATGACAACCAACCTTAATCAACAATCTCCCCCTTTGGCATTGATGGAAACACTCTGATGCAATAATAAAATCATATCACTCATGCTCCCCCTGGAACCATGCCTCTGTCCTCTATATCTGATAACTCTTCTCCCCCTGCAACCATTCCTCTATCGTCTACCTTTGTCCTCTGCATTTGATAAATCTCTCCCACTGGAACTATGCCACTGTCCTTTGCCTATGTCCTCTACATGTGATAAATTTCTCCCCCTTTGTCATCAATGATAAAGATATCTTTGCATCTAGGGTTTCTCCCCCGTAAATGAACTATCCTCTTATGGTGCTTCCTTGCATAAATCTAAGACATATAAGATAAGCATTCAAATATAATTCATTTTGGAGTAGAAATAACTCCAAGTCTCTGGAAAATATATTCAAAGGATTCTCGTGGAAGTGGTTTTGTGAAGATGTATTCCACTTGTTCTTTTGTGCCAACATACTCAACTCTAATGTTCTTTTATGTAGCCTTCTCCCATAGAAAGTGATACTTTATTGGAATGTGCTTCGTCTTGGAGTGCATCATTGGGTTCTTCGATATACTAATGGTGCTTGTATTATCACAATCGATTGGAATGGATGCATCATACTCAACCTGTATATCTGTCAGAGTTTTTTTCATCAAAAGAACCTCTGTACAACATGATGTTGTTGCAATATACTCTGCCTCAGCTGTAGATAAAGATACTGATGATTGTTTCTTTCCTAGCCATGATACTAAACACTCACCCAAGTAAAACAATTCTCCACTGGTGCTTCATTGGTCATCAATACAACCTTCCCAATCTGCATCTGTGTATGCAATAAGTGATAGAGCCTTTCCTTTTGGATACCATAATCCAAATTCTTTTTCTCCTTTGAGATATCTGAAAATCCTCTTCATTGCTAACACATGTGACTCCTTTGGTGCTGTTTTAAATTGTGCCACCTATCCATCTGCCTACATTACATCTGGTCTGGATGTTGTCACACATAGCAGGCTTCCAATCATTGACTTGTATTTCCTCTAATATGTAGTCTTCAAATCATCATCTTTGCTCAACTAGCAACTGGTTTGCATGGGAGTGATAACTGGTTTTCAATATTCCATTCCAAAACTCTTTATCATTTCTCTGATATACTTGGTTTGAGACGTAAAGATTCATTAGTTTCTTTAACATACCTAAAGTCTAAAAAATAAGGATAGTATCCAAGTAAAGACATTTCAAATTCATTCTACATATATTTTGCAAATTTTTGGCTTAACTTGTCATCATCACTACCAAAAATAATATCATCAACATAAACTTCAATTAATAAAATATTACCTTCACTTACCTTGATGTAGAGGTTGCTATCTGCACTTCCTTTTCTGAACCCTGCATGTTGTAGATACTTATCCATTCTAGAGTACCATGCTCTAAGAGCTCGTTTTAGACCATAGAAGGCATTCTTTAATTTACACACATAATTTGTGTTCTCTGACAACTGAAATCCTTCTGGTTGTTCAATGTAGACTTCTTCTTCAAGTTCCCCATTCAAAAAAGTTGATTTTACATCCATATGATATACTTTAACATTTTTGGGGCATGCATAGGCTAAAAGAAGCCAAATTGCTTCCATTCTGGAAACATGGGCAAATGTCTCTTCAAAGTCAATTCCTTCAATCTGTGCATATCCTTTACATACCAATCTAGCTTTGTTCCTTGTAACTTGTCCATATTCATTTAATTTATTCCTAAAAACCCATTTTGTGCCGATCACATTCTTATTCTTTGGTCTTGGAACCAGTTCCCAAGTGTCATTTTTCTCTATTTGATCAAATTCTTCATTCATGGCCTTATTCCAAAATTCATCCTTGTTGGATTCTTCAAAACAATTTGGTTCAATTGTAGACAAGAGTGCTAGGTGTGGTTTTTTTGGTGAATGGATTTTTCTTCTAACCCCAACTCCTGCATCTTTGTTTCTAATAATCTGATCTGAAGGATGATTCTTCTGTACTCATTTGCTAGGTGTCTTTGGAGATACTTGTTGAACTTTCTCTTTTGTTTCTGTTGGATACTCTTCATATTGCTCTTCTTCTTCTTCTTCTTTGAAAAGTTGTTCCATTGATTTTTTTTATTCTTCCTTTGATTCTGGTCTTCCCGTTTCATCAATTGTTGCATTGATGCTTTCCACAACTTTGTTCAATCTTAGATTGTAACACTTGTATGCTTTCCTTGTACTTGAGTACTCCTTTTTCTACTTGAGAGTCAAACTTTCCCATTCCTCCACCTTCTCTTTTGATGTAGCATTTGATTCCAAAAACTCTAAAGTGCTTCACATTTGTTGGTCTTCCTCTCCATAGCTCGTAGGGAGTTTTATCAGTGTTGTTTCTGAGCATTACTTTGTTTTGAATGTGAATTGTTGCATGCACTACCCATGTCCAAAATATATCTGTCAATTTGGAATCCATTAGCATTGTTCGATCCATTTCCTGTACTATCTTGTTCTTTCTTTCAAGAACTCCATTCTGTTGAGGTGTCCTAGCAACGGAGAATTTCCTTTTTATTCCATGACTACTGCAGTATTTTATAAATTAATTTGAAGTGAACTCTCCTCCATTATCAAATCTCAAGCATTTGATTCTTGAATCCATCTCATTTTCAACCATTTCCTTGTATATATTGAAGTTTTCAAAAGCTTCTGACTTGTTCTTGAGAAAGCAAATTGCAGTCATTCTTGTATAATCATCAACTAATAACATAAAGTATCTCTCACCTTTTAATCCATTTGTTGTATTTGGTCCAACTATATCAGTATGCACAATTTCTAGTGGTCTTGTTGTTGAATATTCCTTTGATTTGAACCTAGTCTTTGTTATCTTTCCTCGTTGACAATGCTTTCATAAAGTGTTGGTTGGTTTCATGATTTGGGGCATTTTTTTGACTGCATCTCTTTTCCTGACTTTGAAAAGGTTATCAAAATGCATGTGACCCATTATTTTGTGCCATAGACAACTTTAATCTTCCTTTCCTATACAACACTTTTCATTTCCAATTTCACTTAACACATATATGTTGTTTGAAGTTCTTGCAATTGTACCGAACAGTTTCCCTGAACCTTCTCTTCTTATCTCACACTTTTGTGAATCAAAAGTAACTTTATGACCTTGGTCACACATTTGACTCACACTTAGAAGATTATGTTTCATATCTTCTACCAGTAGAGCATTTTGTGCCTTTTTATTCTTGTTCCCAATTCAGACTGTGCCTTCTCCAATGCTTTTGGCTGAATTATCATTTCCGAAGGAGACTGATCCATTTATTTCCTTTCGCAATGTAATAAATTTGTCTCTATCACATGTCATGTGTTTTGAACACCCACTATCAACATACCAATCATGTATCTTGTGCTTAGCTTGTAGAGAGACTGTGGATTCTTTATTGCTCTATTGATATTGCTTTATTATCGATGTCATTTTCTGAGGTTCTTGTCTATGAATATTGTTATTTTGTTGAGGTTCTTTAAGAGGGACTATCATTCTGTAATTTTTGGCCATGTGTCCAAAATTGTTACATTTGAAACATTCCACTTCAGTGCTCAAAGATTCAAACTTGTTGTAACTTCTTCTTTGTGTTTCACTAGGTCTTATTGAGTAACTCCTTTGTGTATGCCTCTCAAGGTTGTTATTGTTCCTGTTGTTAGCTCTTCAATTCACAACTTTATGTCCAAAATTATTACATTCATAACATAAACCAAAAAATATAGTTTGATACCTGGGAGTTGCATATCTTTTGAAAGAAGGTGCTCCTATGAATCCTTCTTCTTCTTGAGGCCTGTCTCACTGTTTTTTATTCTAAAATATGAATCTTCTTGGTGGAGGAGTGTCCCTGTAATCTTCATTGCACATCTTTCTATCCCCTTTGATTGTTTCTGCATAACTTTTTGGATTTGTTTCTTGCTTTGTTGTTTTGGAGCTTGATCCCTTTTTTGTCTGATTGTATCCAAGTCTAGACTTGTCAAGATGTGATTTTTGACTATTGATAATGTCATCCAGAACTTTTGAGCTATTCTTCATATTTTTCTTTTGAATATCCTTTCTTAGTGTGACAATCTCTGCTTCCAAGTTTCCAATGATCTTGTCCTTTTCTTCTAGTTGTTCTTTGAGTTCTTCTTCAATTATTTTATCTTCTTCTATTTGAACCTTCAATCTTGTGATCATTTGTTCTAGTTCTCGAGTGTCTTTTTTCTTGTCTAGTTCTGCTTGTAGTTTCTTGTTTTTCTTCTTTTCTCTTCTGATAAATTCTATGGAACACATTAATTCTTCTTGATAGTCAACTTCTACCTCTTCAATTTCATCTTCTACTTCTTCATATCCTTCTTCGTCTTCTTCATATCCTTCTTAAGAGTCTTCTTTGTCAGAATATTTTACTGCCATGAATAGAACTCTTCATGTCTCACTTTCATCGGTTTCATCTTCATCTGATGATGAGATGTCTTCTTTGATGCATAAGCTTTTATTGAAATCATTCTTTGTATTTATTTTTCCTTTATATGTGTGTTTGCCTTTTCAGTAACCTTCATCATTCCTCTTTTTCTTATGAGGACATTTGTTAGCAAAATGACCAATACCATCACAATTAAAACAAATTAAAGGAATCTTACCTATATAACTACCATTGGTTCCCTTGTTCAGTCTTTTGACGAAGTTGGCCACTTCTTCATAATCTTCTGAGATGTCATTGCTTATACTGTATTCTTCTTGTTCCTTTTTATTTTTCTCTGATCTTTTGGAATCTTTGAAGGTTGCTTCTTTTACATCTGTATTTTCCTATTCATTTCTCATTTCATATGCTGTGAATATTCCATGAAGTTCATCCATGCTTATTGATTTTAGATCCGATATTTCTTCTAGTGGTGATACCTTAGGGTTGAATCTCATAGGAAGAGATCTTAGTACCTTTTAAGCAATTATAGATTCTTCGATTTCTTCTCCCAATCCTATGATTGCATTCAATGTTTCATAAACTCTTAAGAAGTAGGATACAATATTCTCATCTTCCTTTATTTTTAGTTGTTCAAAATGACCTCTATAAGTTTGAAGTTTTGCTTCTTTGATTTTTGTATCTCCTTCATAAAAATTTCTAAGCTTGTCCAAAATCTCTTTGGCGGATTTACAATGTGCAACCTTGGTGAATATTGTTTCACTATGACCATTCAAAAGTGCATTTGTAGATTTGGAATTATTCTGACCAAGTTTCACTGCTTTGTCATTTGTTGGTGGAAATACTAGTACTATGTATCCATCTACAAATGATTGCCAAATTTCAAACCCCTGTGCTTGTATATATGTCTTCACCCTTATGCTCCAAAAATCATACCTTTGTCCATAAAAGTGTGGTATTACATTTTTATATGAGTTGGTACTCTCCATGATCTACCTTTCAATGGTTCAACTAATTTCTGAAGGAACCTGCTCTGATACCAATTATTGGATTACTGAGAGGGGGGGTGAATCAGTGATAGCGTAATTATAATCCTTTTTCTCCAAATAATCCAAGTGTTATATCAATGTAGAATTATTATCCAATGATTATAAATAAGAAATGAACAATCACACACATACACAGTACACCAATGTTTTATGTGGAAACCCAAATCGGGAGAAAATCACATAATGCTTTATCATATATGTCTTAAAGAATTACATTCATTGGAAGCACCAACTTCCTTTATTTTCCATCTGCAACTGGAAGGAGGCTCCAAAACCCTAGTTTCTCAGGCTACAACCTGAGGGAAGATCCAACTCCCAATTCTCTGGATACAACCAAAAGGAGGCTACAACCCCCTATGTTCTCCGTCTACAACCAGAAAGTGGCTACAACCACCTATCCTTGCCTTGTCCAATCGCCCTGAATTAGAAGTAGAATGATGGAATCACTATCACACTATCACTATGAGATATACCACTCTAAACATTTACCAATAAACCTAAACCATGCATCAACCTGTACCTCAACTTGTAATCAACCTATACCATAAACAAGTGCATCAACCATGCACCAACTTGTACCAAACAATCTGTAATCAACCTTTACCATAAACGAGTGAAATAAACCATGTAACAAGTATGTGCCAATCATTTTTCCAGTACTCATCAACTATGAATCATCAATATGTACCAACATCATCAAATATACACCTCATGTATGTGCCAACTCATCAACTACTTGTCTCAACCATGTACCCAACTTGTAACTCAAACAAAATCCCTCATCAATTTCATCATACAAATATGATTTGTAACTCTATAATTTACTTGGTGTATATTATCAAATACCTTCAAACCTTCCGTAACTTTAACAACAAGAGACTAGCATTTTCATCAAACGTTTCTTTAGTCTCTCAAGACTAGTTTTGGATTAGTCAACAACCCTAACTTGAAATAATCATAACTTTGTACCTGTAATGAATAAATATATGAAACTGATATACAATGTTATTCAATTTGTTTAATGCAAGTCCTCTTGGTTTCACTACTTG
>JASDQU010736490.1:54620-74222 GCA_032191745.1 Picea mariana
TTTAGTGAGCTTGGTGTCCAACAGTGACCAGAGACTCAACCAAAATGTGTTGAGGAACTTGTTGTCCTGATCTGAGATGATGGTATGTGGTATCCAAAAATGAACCCACACTCGTTCGAAAAAGATCTTGGCAGTATCTGCCGCTATGATGCTCTTCTTGCAGGTTGTGAGAATCACCATCTTAAAAAATGATCAACCACCACAAATATGCAATCATTGTCTTGCTTGGTGGATGGAAGGCCATACATGTAATCCATCGAGATGGATTCCCAAAGCCTCTTGGGAGTAGGAAGAAGGGTGTATAAGTCTTGCTTCTTGATGGTTGGCTTAGCAATGGCACAAGCAGTGCAAGATTTGATATACTTGTTGATGTCATATCGAAGTTTTGGCCAATAAAAATGTTTATGTAGAATGGACACAGTTTTCTCCACGCCAAAAAGTCTTGTCATCCAACTGTAGTGATCCTCCCAAATCAGCTTTGCATGCTCGCTTGCGAGAACACAAAGGTGGCCCAGATGGCATAATTGTCCATCCTGAATGTGAAAATCACTGGCATTCCCGCCTGTATCCAAGAGCTGATAGGTGGTGGCGAAGTCAGGATCTCACTGATAAAGTTGGCACCACTCATATGCCTCCTTCCCACATGAATGGAGCACGGTGATGAGTACAACAATGGGAGGTCAACTGAGACAGTCAGCGAAACGATTTGTGCTCCCCGTCTTATACTTGAGTGTGACATGGAACTGTTGCAGGTATGTGGACCACTTTTGATGGCGGTCATTCTGCAACTTCCCCTGTGTCTTTATGAACTGCAGAGGCTTGTGATCGGTGTGGATGATTGTCTCCTTTCCCAAAATGTAATGTTTCCATTGACAACATGCTTGCACAATGGAATACATCTCCTTTTCATAGGTGGGGTATTTCCAAATGGTATCCAAGAGTGTCTCACTATGGTATGCTACTGAATGAATGTGTTGAGTGAGAATTGCGCCTACAGCATAATCAAATGCATCAGTCTCAATCTCAAACAGTTGTTGCAAATCGGGTAAGGAGAGTATTGAAGATGAGCACAAGCAATGCTTCATATCATCAAATGCTCGTTGTTGTGCTTTCCTCCATGCTAACTTTTCCTTGTCACCACCCTTGGTCACTTGGCTGAGGGCCCATGCAATATGGGAGAATCCCAACACAAAGTGTCGGTAGAAGTTGGCAAGTCCCAAGAAGCTCTAAAGCTCGATTAGTGTGGTCGGGGCTGGCCAATCATGGATGACTTGTAGCTTAATGGATCCACATGTACCCCATGCTCATCAACAATGTAGCCCAATTATTGGACCTTATTCATGCCAAAAGATCATTTTTCCAAGTTGGCATATAGCTTGTGTTGTCGCATAGTGCTCAAAACCTGTTAAATATGTTGCATGTGCTCCTCCCAAGTTCTGTTGAAGATGAGGATGTCATCCAAATATACCATCACAAAAGAGTTGTTGAAGGGTCTCAATACATCATCCATCAACCTATTGAAAGTTGTTGGTGCATTTGTTAGGCCAAAGGGCATCACCAGCTATTTGAAGAGACCTTCTTTAGATTTGAAAGTTGTCTTCCATACATCAGTCAATTCGATGGGGACCTAGTGGTAGCCGGACTTTAGGTCAATCTTTATGAAAAACTTGTCCCCCTTGAGTTGGCCAAGAAGCTCATAAATTCGTGGAATTGGGTACAGGTTCCTGAAAAGTACCCAATTCGTGGAATTGGGTACAGGTTCCTGAAAAGGACTTGTCACTCTGCAATGGATACTCCTGAAAAGTAGGGTGAAATACCTAGATGGTATCTCCAGTGGGCTAGGGTGTGTCTCTCAACACCGAAACCGGTCAATGGTGGTGGTTTCCTCCAGAATCCACAAAACAGTAAGGTCATCTCTCCTCCTCCTCTGGGAACTCTCAACATCAAATCATAACAATGCATAATGAGGAATTAGGTCAAATTCCTCCCTTTATAACTTTCCCAATCTAATTCACCATTGACCTCACTTAAGCTAGGCGCTTTTCCTCCTAAAGTGATTAATTAATTAATTAAGTCCCCCTTTAGCACCTCTTCATTCTAATTCTTCGTTGACTTAGGCTTAAGTGACTTTTTCTAAGTATTTTGGCTTAATTCATCGTTTAGCCATCAATTCCTCCTTATTTCTCCATCTTGTTCCCTGTTTGTGCCTGATTGTAGTCTACGGGAACATATAGACTACTAAGTCACTCCCTGTTGGCCTACTCTTAGGAATGGGACATCACATGCTCCATTTGATACTGATCCATGACCAAATTATCTTTGAGGGTGTGTAGAATGTCTGCGTGAATTGTAAGGGTTTTGTCAACCTTTTAAACCTTGGAGACACCTAGTAGGTAAGATAATATTGATGGAGGCTTTCGACCATAGACTGCCTCAAAAGGAGTCATGCGAGTGGCGCCATGACAAGTTGTATTGTACCACCATTTAGCATGGGGTAACCATTGAACCCACTGAGATGATCGTTCAGATGTGAAGCACCTCAAATAAGCTTCCAAGCACTTGTTGACAGCCTTTGTTTGATCATCAATTTGGGAATGATAGGCAGTGCTAAGATGCATTTGGGTGCCCTGGAGCCTAAACAGTTCTTGTCAGAAGTTACTTGTGAAAGTCATATCATAGTTTGAGACAATATATTGTGGCATACCATATAGTTTGAATATATTGTCCATAAAACTTCAGCCACTATGGAAGCTTTAAATGGAGGGCACGTAAATGAGCATATTTAGCAAGTCTATCAACCAAAACCATGATGACTGATTTATTGCTAGATTTGGGTAATCTAACGATGAATTCCATCGAGATATATGTCCATACAGTAGGTGGAATAGGGAGAGGTTGTAGTGTTCTTGGAGTTTTCATTATTTCTCCCTTGTTTCATTGGCAAAGATCACATTAAACCACAAAAGTATGTATATCCTACTTCATGCCTTCCCATAAAAAATGAACGTTTTATCTGTTCATAGGTTTTATGAAAGCTATAATGTCCTTGATATGGATTTATGAGTGGAACAAAATCAATAACAGATCGAATACAATAACACATAGATACAGAGAACAACAACAAATATCCAGTGCACAATAACTTCTATTGAATAAAGAAAATAGGTTGAAACTGTAAAACTATAGAACTGAAATAACTTGCTCGAATGGTGGTATTTATCTCTGAGAAGAGATGTGGCTACTACGCACATTCATCAAAGTAGAATGATTACAAGGAGGCTCCAGATGCCTTTTTAACATTACTCATGAATTCCAAAACCCATCCAAAAACCTAACCCTAGGAGATGAAACACCAAAAGTTATGTGGGCCTCGATGGGTAAGTTGGTATCTCAACTTCCTGGGGTCGTAAATTTTGCATACGACCTTTGTTTTAGGCGTGTGATGGCTTGTTGGAAAGGTGTTTTCGAGAAATCCACATTATGTTGTCAAACTCTGACTCCATTCAGAGTTTGACTTTGGCAAGCCAAAAAAAACACAGTTTAGGGCCCCAAAACGACCCTTGAAGTACAAAATGATGTACTGATATGAAAATCTCCAAATAAGCCAGTTGGAATAGGTGGGCAGCCACCAATATCCACCTGGTTGTTGTGTAGGGCTTCAGGACAACCCCAGAAGTGCAGAACCCATAATTACAAAGAAATGTCATCATTACAGAGAAACGTGTTGAACTAAAACTGTCGAGATGAGCCAATTGGAATAGGTGGGTGGCCACCAATATCCACTTGGATCAGTCCTATTGTTGGCGAGGCGTGGAGTTTAGAGAGCATAGTGGATTTAAATTGGGTTGTTTGATCAAATTCAATTGGCCTTTGTAGAGAAGCTCCTCATTTTTCCAAGTGTAGCCCGAAGATGCGTTAGAGTCTTGTTGCAGTTGTTGGATCAGGCTAGAAGTTTTCAAATATTGGAACCATTCATGGTGAAATGCATTTAACTAATCAGTTCCAATGAAGGAGAGTGCAAAGAGGGACCCTTCCTCTTTATATTTCTTGGAAAGAGCATCAACTACAAAATTCCCTTTTCCCTTCTTGCAAATGATCTCATGATCATAGTTGAACATTTTGGTAACCCACTTTTGTTGCTTAAGGGATGAAATTCGTTGCTCCAAAAAATATTTGAGGCTACGATGATCAGTTTTAATTTGGAAGCATTGCCCAAGCAAGTAAGGACGTCATATATTCACCGCATGCAAAATGGCCAACGCTTTTTTTTCATATGTTGATTTTTCCAAGTGTCTCTTAAAAAGTTGCTTACTAGTAAAACCCAACAGTTTGCCTTCTTGCATAAGAACTGTACCAATGCCTTTCCCTAACATGTCACACTCCAAAACAAAAACCTTCATGAAGTCAAGCACAACCAGTGTTGGAGTGCTACACATAGCATCTTTCAAAGCTTGGAAGGCTTGAACGGTGACCACATTCCAACTGAAAGCATTTTTCTTATGCAGGGCAGTGAACGAGGCTGCAATGTTTCCATAGTTCAAGAAGAACTTTTGACAGTATCTAATTAGACCAAGGAAACATCACAAACTTTTAAGAGTCTTGGGACAGGGCCAATCCTTCATAGCTTCGATTTTCTTGGAATCCACTCAGACACCATCCTTACTAACAATATGGCCCAAATATTCCACTTTTGAGGCCCCAACGACACATTTTGACCTTTTGAGAAAGAGTTGATAAGAAAGTAGTTGCAAGACCTAATCGACATGGGAAAGATGGGCTTGCCAAGTTTTACTGTAAATGAGGATGTCATAAAAAAAGATAAGGACAAAATGGTGTAGAAAGGGTCGAAAGATGTGATTCATGAGACTTTGGAAGGTGTTGATGGACAGAAATGACCATGTCAACATTGTGTGGGAGATCACCCGGTCAGGGTCCCAATTAGACCCTTTTCCGTTGAAATGTTGATTCCAACTGGATTAAAGGCCTAGTTACCTTGATTCTAAATTAATAAAATCTAACCTCGGATGGGGTGTTAGATGTCCAAGCATCCCAACAGACATGTGGAGCTTCCAACACTCCACACGAGGGCACCCGACACACTCCAGCAGTGGAGAGGCCATGTGACTCCATCCCCAACACCACCCTCCTCCTTAAATGATAGCCCCCTGGACCTCACATCTCATTTACTCCTTTGTGTTTATGACTGCCCCTCTCCAGTGTGTCATCTCCATTAGCTCTGCCATGGTGAAGAACTTTTGGTCTGTCCTTCTTCTCTTGCGTTTGTATGATTTAATACCATGGGAGATTGCCTGGAGGTTCATTTCATCGTCTGTATCCTCCGCCAGCTGCCCAGACGCTCTGATCTTGCTCAGCTCCATTCTTAGGTTTAGCTCTTTTGTTTAGCCCTTTGTACCTCCCACCCACCTCCTCCTTCTCCTGCAAATGCCTAGGCAGCGAGGGAAGTCAAAAAGAGGCACCCAGTGTTACCGAATTTACGAAAACATGGCCCTCCATTCGCCTCCGATGGACTCCCCGCTTTTAAGTTCCACCACCTCATCCTCGACTGAATCCCCTTCTGTCGAGTGAGCTCTTCCCCCGCTCTCCTCACCATGGGATTGCCATCTTGAATGGTTCGACCAGGCTGGTAATTCATTGGCCTTTGCCCCCAGCCCTCCGCCTGCTCTTGCATCCTCCTCATGTCCTCCTCTTGATCCCTCCACCCCTTTATCGCCCCCTCCCCTTCCCTCCACCCCCTTAGCGGAACCTCCCCCCTCACCTCCCTTTCCACAAGACTGTGCAAGCATTGATGTATGGACGCACCTCTTGGCTGCCTGGGATGATCTTCAAGGTCTTTTCTTCGACTCTAGTAGGGACATGGATGACCTTCGCTTTAGATTGGAAAACATGGATAAATGTGGGGAAAGGTTGGAACTCATGCTCACAACCCTCCTTGGCTCAATTCAAGTACCTGGTACAGTGACACACGACTCGAATGAGGCAAAGAATGCACCCGGGAGAGAGAATTCTCCGGCTACGAGCATGAAAGCAACAATTGTTGCTCCTCCGGTGACAAAGGATCAGATAGACCAAGCACGCGAAGGCAACACCAAGCTCAGGTCACCACCCTCGTCTTAATGTTTTGGGATTTTAATAGATTACCCATGCAAGGCTTTTTTACTATGCAACACGTAGCCGATTATCAAGCTTTAAGTGGCACCCTGTATAAATAGACTATTTTTGTCTTTTTAGCACAACACACTTTAGTCTTTCAGACATATTTTCAAAGTGTCGGTCGGATTGGTTTCCCAGATCGGTGATTCAGATCGACACAAACTCTGGCATGACAATTTTCTATGTATTTTTAGTATTTACAGTCTTTGAAAGGTAATACAAAACTTTTACTTTAAAAAAAAGTAATGAAATCTAAATTTAATTTAATTTAAACTAATCTATATGTACAAAATATATACAAGATCATCTATCTGCTATCGTATCTCGTTACTTAATGTTCTCAGCAGACAGAAGAGAAAGAATTAGCTTCTCGCAGCTACTCGAAGAAGGTAACCCTTCGCTGAAGCAAAAGCTCGGCTAACTAAACATGAAAAATATCTCCTTAGAAAAGAAGAGCATTCAGGATCAAATAAGTGAATTTTAAATTCTAAATGCAAAATGCAGAAAATAAAATCTAACTGAAAAGAAATTAGTTTCTATCAACAAAGTGCAAAGATAGTTAAATTAATGGGGATTAAAGCATGTTGTTTAGAATGAATATCAAACTACTGAAACAATTCTTACAACGAATATTATTAGTTGTGTGCATGCCTTGTGCAGAGGTAAAGAATGATAAGCCACTTGAGAAAGGAAATTATTCATTTAATCAAACGACTATTAAATCAATATTAAAATGATAAATCTCTAAGCAAATAGTTACGCCTAAATTTATAGGCAAATACATAGATAAACACAAACCATAAATTTATTCAAATAAACAGTAGTGTTCAAAAACGAATTACAATCATAAACCTCTGCATTCTATAAACTTCCTTTACAAGCAATCCTTCAACATTCCTCTCAAGACGTCACCTCTGCCACTAGAGAATGGAGCAGCAATAGTGCATGATCTACCTCTGTAACAGAGTTTTAACCTCAAAAGGAAAATCCCCAAACTCAGATCTGAGTAATCCTCTTAAACTACAACAAAAATCCTCCTTACAATAGTGTTAAGAGTCTCCTATTGCAAAAAAGAGAAGAACCCCCCTCTTCCCATCTGCTTCACTCAAAGCTCAGATTTTATAGTTTTACAAACTCAGATCCAAAATAGGATTCAATTTCAATGATAACTGAATGAAGGTTTCGATTTGATTTGAAGGTTGTAGAAATATTATTTTCCTCTCTGTTGCTCCATTCCCATTCTCGTGAAGCTCCAGATCCTCATCCTATGGAACAAGTTCTGCAAGTTCTGCAAAAATAATTATGAAAATATAATTAAAAACCAATAAAACTTACACATAAAAATCCAAATTCCCAAAATTGTCCATAATAAACAAACCAATTAAATCTAAATTAATAAATTAATAAAACCAAATTCACGCTTTCCATTGCTTCTTGTTGGATTTCAATGACAAATGAACAATATGAAAATGAATTGGCAACAACAATAACCTTCTGGCCAATGAAAATTTCTCCAAAATAACTCAACAAATCGTTATTGGGTGCAAATTTATAGCCTTGACTTCTGCTAATTATTTGGTGTAGTAAATGAACAAATTTGATAATGAAATCACTTCTAGATCATTCTCCTTGAAATAAGTTTTTTAATGAGCTCTCATTTGCTGAATTTGGCTTAGTAAAACTTGAGTTATCACCTCTTAGAGTTTGGATTCCAAAACATGTCAAAGTTTTGTTTATAAACAGTACTGGGTATTTAGTAATTTGTTTTTTTTTGGTTTAAATATTAAAAAGAAATAAAATAACGAAACAAATATCGTATTTAAAAAAAAAACTTTGTTTCATGGTTTTAATGGTTAAGAACGTGTGGTTCCTCTTAAGAGGTCACAAGTTCAAATCCAAAGGGAGTAGGGTATGTATACCTCCGTAGACTTTACCACTCAAATCGTTGAGCGGAGGAGGTGAGGTCTCATACACCAATTTGGTGTTTGGCTTGGCCGTGACCTTAAAAATAGATTATTATATTTATTATTATTATATGTATCGAATACTATGTACATGAAGGACTACATGGAGTAATTAACTTAATTAATTAAAATTAATTAAATAAAATAACTAAATAACATAATAAATTACAAATTTACATATTTTAATGCTCAAGTAGTGAAAATGACCAAACTTTGACCAAACTTAACTTTCAAACCGTAAGTCCAAATTTAACTGGCAATGGATTGGACACAATGAATCAGTCAAAGGGGAAAACCGAGAAAAGTGAAAATCTCGCAAAATTAACAAAATTAAATCATCAAGGAAGTGATTTAACCAAAATTTACATGGAGGGTCCCCATTTTTACCTGCATAAGATGTGAGGGTGTTGAGGCATCAACAAAAGGTCAGTGGTGCATTACACAGACAAGAGGGCATGACTAGGAACCCATAATGGCCTTTGTGAGTATAAATGGCAGTCTTGGGAATATCAACCTCCTTCGTACGAATCTAGTGATAGCAGGAACGAAGATGAAGTTTGGTAAAAAATTGAGCACCAGTTGGTTCATCCAAAAGGTCATCAATGAAAGGAATGGGAAATTTATCCTTGATGGTAATTTTGTTATGACGACAAAAATGAGAGCTCATGTAGCAAGTGCCTTATTTTTTTAGTACCGTGACCGTGAGAGATGAATAAGGGCCGATACTAGGGCGGATGACACTTGCGGCTAACAATTCTTGAAAAGTTTTTTCAATCTCAATTTTTTGAGTGAATGGGTGGCGATAAGGGCAAAAATTGGCTAGGAGACTACTAGGTATGAGTGGGATGGAATGATCTTGGGTACCACGGGAAGGTGGGAGGCCTTGAGTATTTTCAAAAACTAAGTGGTGTTTGGATAAGATAAGTTGCATTTCATGATGAATGGCTGGGGAAGGAGTCTCAAAGGCTTGAATGGCATGGAACTAGGAAATAATGCTAGAATGGCCCTTTTTGAGGAGTTTTTCCATACGATGTGAACTAACAATCTTGAGAGAACCTACCATAATGCCTTGGGAAGTGTAGCGATGCCCATCCTACTAGAAGCTCATGTATAAGTCCTCAAAATCGATAGTGATGGGGCCTAGAGTGCATAACCATTCAACACCTAGAACAATGTCACAACTCCCCATTTCGATGGAAAAGATGTTGGATTTCAAAGAATGATCACCAAGTTGAAGGTGCACATTTTCACAACGACCCCCACTTTTCATGGAACCTCCATTAGAAATCATGATCTGAAAGTTGAGTGCATGAATATAGAAATGGGTCTCTTAAGAAACTCTATGATGAATAAAGTTATGGGTGTTTCCACTATCGATGAGGATAATGACTTTACAATGCTTTATATAACCAATTAATTCAAGGGTTTGGTGAGATGAAATACCGGTTAGAGCATGCAAAGAGATGAGGGGTTCCACATCAAGTTGATTAGAGGGAGAATTGTTATCATCTTGTTGGGGCAATGATTCTAGAGGGGAAGCATCACTGTCATCTTTAGAAATGTTCTCATAAATGGCCATAAAACGTTTTTGCTCGTTACATTTGTGCCCTAGAAAGTATTTTTCAACACAATTATAGCAAAGGCCTTTAAGTTGTCGTTTGGCAATTTCTTCCCTTGTTAATTTTTGGACCTTGAAAGGAGGAGAGGGAAGAGCGATATTGGTGTGGTGGGCACAGGGAATGCATGATGACTTTTTTATTTGAGTAGTGACCACTTGTTGTGCTTCCTTGGCTCTGTGAGTGGCTTCAAGCCATGTCTTAGGGTGAGCCATGAGAACGTAAGCTTGGATGTCGTCCTTGAGACCACTAATAAAGCATTCATGAAAGAAGGTGTCCAACATTCATCCAATGTAGAAAGCCATTTTCTCAAAAGCAATGATGTAGTCTTCAATTGTACCTAAATGTTTAAGTTGGTAAAACGACCCAAATGATGAGTGTCTATGTGAAAATGTTCAAAAATATCAGGAACAAATTGAGTCCAAACAATGTAACCTAGGTGGGAATTCTTATGCCATTGCCACCATTGTTGGAACTCTGTATCTAAATAGAGGACATTGATACGAAGTTTCATTATGTCATCGATGACGCCATGCATTAAGAAACAATGTTCCATTTGAGTGAACCAACCAGTGGGGTCCAAGCCATCAAATTGATTCACATCCACTTTAGGAAGGCACATATCATGAGCAAAGGAGTTAGAATCAAGATCAATGGAATGGGATGATTCTACTCTCTCTTGGCGTAAAGGTTGTTCCGGGGATAAGGACCCCTAAATTTATCAAGAAATGCCAACAGGGTTGACATCTGGGTAGGGAGGTTGTTGAGTCCACTAGCTTGGAATTAATGGTAACAACGTTGGAATTAACTTGAGTAAAATTTTGATTGGTATTAACTTGAACTCCTTTGAATTGGGTCTACAAGTTGGAAAAGGACTCTTCCAGAGAAGTAATGTGGTTGCCAAAGTCTTGGTTGTGGGTTTCCATCTAGGGATGGTCCACAAGTAAGAGTGATAGGTGAGAAACAGAAAGTGGCGAGTGGGACAACACAAAAAGGGTTAAGAGAGAATTGTATGAATGTGATTAGTGCGACTTTCGGGACGGGGGGAGATAGGCGAGAAGTAATAGGGTGGGTGGGTTCACACACAAAAAAAGGCTTATGAAAGAGGGGTACCACTACAATCAACATGAAGTGAGCAATCTATTAAGATAGGCGCCAAATAAGGGTGTCGGTGGGACCACTGTATACTCCTTTTTTTTAGCTCCTAGTTGAATAATAGTGTGTTGACATAATGCCTAAATTATGGATATTGAAGATTGTGTAATAATTTTTCACAAACTGGATGCAGGAAGCAGGGTTTTCAAAGATTGAATGTGCAAAATATCAACATTGTTTTGTGACCGACAACAAGGAGTAGGGTTTTGAAGGTTCCTTGAGACAAGGGATGCCCTGTGCTATAGCTCTCTTATATAATTGTGGGGTACAATAATGGTACTCGGCTTAATATTTCGGGGCTCTAACTAAGGAGGGTTAATAGTACCCTTATATGTACTACCTGATTACCCAGGTAAGTGAGAGTATTCTTCTCAAGTGTTATTCTTGGTGCCATTATAGTAGTCAGGCGGTCGAGCAATTGATCTAAGGTTGGTTTTAGGATACCTAGAGGACTGTTAATATATCCAAGAGTATGCATAATTGAAATTTTGTGTAAAGGTGTTTTTTAATGCAGTACTACTCGAAGGGGTGCCAACAAGGATTACAAGAGTTTCCAACTAGATGAAACCTCATGTAATTATTGCTATCGCAGGATTTGTACTTGTGCAAATCCTTCCACGATATCCCTAAATCTTGTGTAACTATGGAAGAACCTACCACTGTCACATGAGTAGGGACTTCCCTCGTTTTAGTGATGGAGGAAGTCCACCACAAGGGAGGCTTCCCTGATGACCTCAAGGGATCAAATCAAGCCTACCTCCCCCTATATTGATCATTGGACGATTGGTCTAAGTCAATGGAAAGAAAAGGTTCTGAAGATGATTGGATACCTGCCTAGAACAAGAACACTTTGTATCATATATGTAACAATTTCCAAGTCAAGGTATGCAGTAAATACCTCTTTTAGACACTAAACAAGTTAGACTGCTATGGTTGTTGCAAATTGTAGCAGTAAACCAGTCTTGTAACAACAATAAGTAATTTGTAATAATAACAATAACAAATTCTCAGAAACACTACAATTAACTATGAAATATAAGCATACATCGAATAGAACATTATCCAATTGTTGAAGGTAATTTCTGAGTGAGTTAGGCCACCAATAGATTAATGTATGCATAAAATCGATGTAATTTAGATGGAGGTAGCAAACCCTTTACAACAACAAGAAGTTATTTAGTGAGTTTACAAGAGTTAGTGTAAGTATAGTTAGTAGAAAGCTTGAAAGTTTTGAGAGTGTGAGTTCATCAATCGATTCACCATGAGAATGATTTAAGACTAGTTCCTTTAAGGGTTATGGAGTATTTTCAAATGCAACCAAGATTGAAGGCTGGTCTACTTAAAACCAAGAGGTAGGATCTAAACCCTAAGGTGCAAGCACATTTGGGCCTTAGGTCTCAAATCTTCGGGAGAACATCTAGGGTGCAAGTACATTTGGGCCCTAGAAGTTGTTCCTCCCTTCTTGTAGATTCAACTAGATCAAATATCAAAAGTCTAGGGATAAACACCTAGATTTATAGCACTTTAGGGCTTTAGGGTTCTAACCCTAGCAAGGACAATTAACCAATCTTTAGAAAAATATAACCTTATGAGAGGAAGAAGCACTTATGCTCCTCTCTTAGAGTTTCAACAACAAGATTCATTGCAACAAATAGCAATTTCATTGTGAACATTAATAACATAAATAATAATTTCATAAATTTACTTACTTCATCCAAGAAACCAATAGAATGTAACCCTAGTTGTAGAAATATCCATCAAAAATTAGCAAATCCATCCACAAGAGACCTTTCCAAGCCAAGTGCATGAGAGAGAAAGAGTTAGTAACCCTTAGAGGGAGAAAATTTCATATGTGTTACCAACAAAGGTGAGTGAAAGATGATGATAAAAAATGATGTGAGGTTAGCCTTCTTATATGAGGCCTAATGTCTCACTTTTTCCACATAACATAACGAGTTTACAATCTAAGTGGGTTCGACCCCTCATTTAGCCTTTACAATGTGTAATAAATGTAAAAATACATCAAAATTCCCACATGTGTGAGATGCCAAGGCCTAATAGGGTGACACAAACCTACAAAGGCTAAGGTAAGGCCTCCAAAGACCACGTGGCATCCTACAAGGTGAAGCAGATGTCAAGTGAGGTGTCTCTTCACCCAATGCCATGCCAAATAATCTTTGATACCCATCCATATATCAAACCCTAAGAACGTCAAACCCTAGAAAGTGACGTCAAGGTTAAGAGGGTGATGTCAAGGGCCTCAATGTGTTGCGTCCAAGGAGAGGAAGGTTGAATCTCATCCCTAAATGATGCCTAAATCATTGTTGCTGCAACGTCCTCCATCCCGTGTGTAAATAGGCCTTGGGGTACTCTGCCTAGCTTATGGGGATTCCAACCCATCAATGTGCATAATGAATGGATCTGCTCAAACCAAGCCCATATGTCCATCATATAGAGTTCCGAGCATGTGATAGCCAATATCTGAGGTTGGTGAGTCACTGGGTGACCTAGTGCTCTCCATCACATGTGCAGGTCCTGTAATAAAGTCACAACATATTGGGTACAAGCTTAGGACCTCCCTTAAAGAACAATTTCAGGGCCATCCAAAAAAAATCAAAGTATAATACATGGTTAGCCAAAGTTCATAAGAAACATTAGTCCTTAAAACATGCAAAGTAAGTTGTGACTTAAGATATAATCCATGTGAGATAATTCACTTCAATATCCCCTTCATACATCACACTAGCCGAAGACCCTATGCGATTTACCAAGTTTAAGTATGGGAGGCCCTTCATCCAACCCTATTAGGTGTGCCACCTATATAAGAAATAAAATAACCCAGGTAGAGGGATAGGTCCCAAGAGTGACAAGGGAAAGTTAAAACCCTTCAAGAGTAAGTGTGACAGTGATACGGTTTCAAGCCATTAGCATTGCATTTTTTTGGACTAGTGTGAGCACTGAAAGAGTAGAGCTCAAGTTTGGACTGGTTTTTTTCAATCCTCTTTGTTATCATTCCTTTCTTTCTTTAGCATCATTTTCTTATTATTTTATTAGCAGTTGTGAAACAAACTCTAGGACTTCAACCCCTCTTCTCGTGAGAGAATGGACCATGACCCATTGTTGAAGTTTAGTATACTATGAGATCCTCTAGGATGGGAGGTGTTAATTATGGAGGGGAAGATAACATTACCCTTGAGAGCCCCCCCCGATATTACCCCTTTTACCTAGGTAGTGACAACATGGTACTATGGCAGAGAAGTTGATCAACAAGGTGAAACGAGGCAACTGACACAATTTCTCAAATCAGTGATCCGTTATCCAACTTCAACCAAATATCCTCATCCACATGCTTGACAAATTAAGCACAACACTTTGCATAAAAGAAGGACCAACATACCTCATGGTGACAATGGCTTACCATCTCCCATACTCTGGGTTGTTTGAATGTGATGAACTTTGGTTGACTGATAGTTGTAAAGGTGAATGAGCGTGACTACTAGCATGCCATCTATGGACATCCTGATCATCATCATGGTCGGGATCATGTTCTCCATGCGGGCCATGAGACATGATCTCCTCTAGTTACCCCTAGGGATGAGCGGTAACATTTGGCTCCAACATGGGGACATGTGCTCATCGTAGAGTGCACGGGAACATCAACATCTCTGGTTTTCCAAGACCTGCAATCTTGCACTCACTTCAACCAACAACACCCTTTATAAATATATGCATGTGGATATTATCCACCGAATGTTAGTGAAAAATCCAAAACCATGTTGAAAAGAGAATTTTCCTTAACTACAAAATGACAAATCAATAATATCAAGTGCAATTTCTTTAACATGTATTCATTATCTACGAATGAATGCAACATATATATAAGAAAATGCAAGACTATACTGCCATGAATGCATGATGCAACATAGATACAAATCAAATGCAAAATGCAAATGCCCTAACCTACCTACCCTAAACTATGCTACAAGGTTAAGTCTCGTAAGGAAAATAGGGTTTGAGAAGGATTTTTTTAATGGGTAACGATAAATTCCCCCCTTCAAGTGTAGCTAGTTTAAATGAGTCGAGACTAGATTCACTTACAATCAAGTAGGGTCCAATCCACAAACTATCAAACTTATTATGCATTCCTGGTTTCTCCCTTCTTTTGTCCCACACAACTACTTTGTATCCTTCTTTAAAAATCCTCTCTTTTGCTCCTTGATCAAACGTTCACTTAATATTCTCTTGGTTGTGTGCTATTTGATCCAAAGCAATCCTCCTAGATTCATCTAGTTCTACCGATTGGTCAATCCTTCCTTGCAAAGCTTCATCGCCAGTTATATATTGATGTGAAAAACGGAAGGTGGGAATCTGGAGGTTAATGGGCAGTTTGTCTTCCAATCCATAAAATAGCTCGAACGAGGTTTTTCCTGGGGAAGTCTTGTTTGTGATGTGATCTTCCCATAGAGCATAATTGATATTACTATCTCAAGCCTTGTTGTTTTCTCCTACAATCTTCTTGACAATATTCATCAGATTCTTATTACTTGATTCTGCCAAGCCATTTGTTTGGGGATAATAGTTGGAAGAGTGAGACAGGACAATCCCATACTTGAAGAAAAACTCTGCCAACTCAAGGGAGATAAAGGCCTTTGCATTGTTGGTAGTAATCTTAGCAAGGGAACCAAACCTTGTTATTATTCTATCCTCAATAAAACTCATGACGACTTCCTCAATTTCCTTTTTTGTTAGGATGGTCTCTACCCACCTAGTGAAATAGTTCGTAGTGGTCAAAACCCAACGATATTCATTGCTAGAGTTATCCTTGACTTCACCAATGAAGTCTAAACCCCATTGTTGAAAAGGATCCTGAACAATGATTGGTTTCAATGATAACACATGCAATCCTTGTTTTCCCTTGAAGAACTAACAAGGTTGGTAAGACCCGACATAATGATGGGTATCAATGAACAATGTAGGCCAATAATATCATGTCCTTAGGATCTCATGGGTGATGGTACGACCGACGAAGTGACCACCACAATATCCTAAATGGATTTCCTTAATCAATCGGTTGGCTTCATCTATGTTCACACATCTAAGGATGATTCCATCAGGGGTCTTCCAACCTAGGCTATCTTGGGTCAAACAATACTTCATGGCTTTTAGTTTCAATGCTCTCTTTTTGTGGTCTACTAAGTGGTCAGGGCATGAAAGATTCTTGAGGTAGTAGATAATGTATGCATACTGTTGGGTTGTTATATTCTTTGTAGTGAAATTCTAGTCTAGGTGAATCGACTGAAGGTCAAAGTCAAGGTGGATCGACAACAAATCAAAGGTTGAGGTGAATCAACCGGGTAAAGTCGAAGTCGAAGGTTGATGTAGTTCGACATTGTAAAGGCATCGATAGTAAGTCAAAGAGGTAAACCAACATGAGGTCGACAATCAGACGTGTGGAGATCGACCGAAGACCGAATTAAGGTCGACTGGTAATACAACTTTGAGTCGACTGTAACAAAATCCTAAGATTTGCGGGATTTATAACCAATGATTTTCATGGATCTGTAACCATTTTTGGGCGCCAAGTATTTAGGGTTTTTCCTGTTGTAAATCCTATAAAGAGGCGTGTTAAAAGGCCGTAAAGGCTAATTCATAAATCATAGGATAGCCAGTCTTTAGAGAAATCTTTAGATGTAGGTTGTTGGTCATGCAAATGTAAGTCAGATTGGCTACAGGGTTGTTCTTGCGCAGGCAAGAGGGTATGATGTCGATTAAGTCTTAGGTGTGGAACAAGGTTAGACATGTAACCTTTTATTTATATTGAATAAGACAACAAGAGACCAAAACCCTTAAGGAATGTTGGTTTTCTTGGTTTGGGTTTCCAGGACAAAATCTTTGTGTACTGTGTGATTGCTTTGTCATTTACGTTCTTGATTAAATTCTTCTTCTCCTCTGCTACGTTTAGTGTGGAAGTGTCTCTCATTTCCTGAAAGTTGGTATCATAGTCGTGTTATACTTTGATGAGTGTATCTGATCTTGATTTACCAGTCTTGAATCTGAGAACTAAACCCTAGGTACAATAAGAGTTGTAAGTCATAAATTGTATTAAAGATCATGGTAAAGAATGTCTAATAATTCAAGAATAGAGATAGAAAAATTCAATGGCCATAATTTTGAGCTTTGGAAGCTTAAAATGGAAGATCTTCATGTAGATCAAGAACAATGGACAATGGTCTATTCATGTACCCAGTCAACAGACACATCGAAGGAAGAATGGGAGAAAATCGAAAGAAGAGCAAGAAGTACGATTCATCTTTGTCCTGAAAATTTGGTATTGTTGAATGTCTCAAGTGAAGATTCAACCAAGAAACTGTGGGACATGTTGGGAATCTTATATCAATCGAAATATCTGGTAAATAAGTTGTTTCTCAGAAATAAACTATATCTTCTAAGAATGAGTGATGGAAGTTCGGTGACTGAGCATTTAAATTTGTTTAACACCATTTTAAGCCAGTTATCGTCTTTGGATATTAAAATCACTGAGGAGAAGTGTATAAGCATATTATGTTATTTTCCATACTGCTGGGATAACTTAGTCGTGGCTATAGGGAGTAATACAACCACACTAGCACTAGAAGACGTGGTTGCTTCTCTATTGTCAGAAGAAATGAGAAGAAAGAACATGGAAGGATCGACCAAAGATTCTTTTGTGGTGAGAGCTCGACCGGTTGAAAGAGGCAAAGTTTCTGGTAGAGAGTCTAATTCGAAAAGTAGATCTAAATCATAGGTTCATTTGACAAGAATATCCTGGAAATGTGGTAAAGTTGGGCATTAAAAAAAGGACTGTAAGTCGAGGGCGATGGAAGTCAGTACAAGATCCGACGAGAAGCAGTTGAATGAGAGAAAGACAACCCCAAATAAGGGAGGTGATGTGTACCTGACGTCGACCAATACACAGTTGGATCAAGGTGTTTGGTTGATTGACTCAAGAGCATCCTATCATATGACACCACATAGAGAATGGTTCTGCGAGTATGAACGATATGATGGAGGTGATGTGTTCTTGGGGGACGACTCGACAACCAAAATTGTCGAACGAGGAAGAGTTCGACTAACACTGTAGGATGGGAGGAAAAGAACCCTTCCAAGTGTGCTACACATTCCAGGTTTGAAAAGAAATTTGATATCTTTCAGTAAGATGAGTGATGTTTGGGTACACACTCTATTTCAAAATGATTCATGCAAGATGGTCAGAGGCATGATGATCTTAATGAAAGGAGTTCAGATTGGATCCCTATACAAGTTATTAGGGAATGTCGACTCAACTGGATGCAACAACATCATTTCTTCTGAAGTCGATTCGATTGGATTCAACAACATTGTTGCTTCTGAAGTCATCTCAACTTCGACTCAACTCGACCTGACTCGGGCTGAGTCGATACAAACTGACTCGACAAGACATGATAAAATCAACCCGACTAGGCTATGGCACGAGAGGATGGAACACATTGGAGAAAAAAGAATTCAAGCTATGCACATCAAAGGTATGGTTGAAGGTTTTCCTGAATGTGATTTAGAAGTCAAATTTTGTGAACATTTCTTATATGGAAAACAAAGTCGGGTGAGGTTCCCATTTAGAGCGACAAGGGAAAATGGGATTCTAGAATTGGTTTATAGTGATGTGTTTGGCCCGGTTACAATGCCTTCACTTGGTAGATCCCTGTATTATGTCTCCTCCATAGATTATTTTTCTAGGAAGACATGGATATATTTTCTAAGGAAGAAATAAGAGGTTTTCAAGAAATTTAAAGAGTTTAAATATCTTGTAGAAAACCAGATAGATAATAAGATTAAGGTGCTGAGAACGGTGGTGAATTCTGTGGAAAAGAATTTGATCAGTTCTCTAAGCAGTGTGGCATATCATTTGAAACTACCACACCATATACCCCACAACAAAATGGAGTTGCTGAGAGAATGAACAGAATGTTGATGGATAAGGCAAGGAGCATGCTTAGTGGTGTTGGGATCACACAAGAATTCTGGGCGGAGTCAGTCGACACTGCAAGATATCTGGTGAATATGTCTCCTTCGTCGACGCTAGTCGACACGACTCCACATGAGGTATGGTCGGGTAAGAAGCCCTTTGTTACACATCTCAAAGTAATTGGTCGTGATGCATTTGTGTATGTTCCCAAGGAAAAGAGGAGCAAGCTGGACAATAAGGAAGTCAAATGTATTTTCATTGGATACAAATAAGGAATTAAATGATATAAGATCTAGGATCCTGCATCAAGGAGAACAATGTACAGTTGAGATGTGGTCTTCAAAGAAGTCGGAGGTAAGTCCGAGCCTAAATGAGTTGTTGAAACTGAGAATAATCCTGAGACGGTGCAGTTTGAACTAAGGAACGAAGAAAATGATTTAGATGAGTTGAATGAATTTGAGGAAGAGGTGGAATAACAGACTCTAGTGGTAAGGAGGTCGGAAAGAGTAAGAAAACCGGTCGAAAGGTATAGTCTTCCCGACTTCCTTTCTACATTCGTGCTAACTTCCATTGAAGATGAGCCCAAGTCAGTTGGTGAGGCAGTCGACTTGGCAGAGGGTAAACTCTAGAAGGACGCCATGGTTGAAGAGATGGAATCCTTGCACAAGAATGAGATGTGGGATTTAGTCAAGTTACCTAGTGGAAGAAATCTCAT
>JASDQU010736490.1:119069-135028 GCA_032191745.1 Picea mariana
TGAATGGTGACGTCTAGGCCTCCAAAGGCTAGCGTCCCAGTGGGACAAGGTGGGGGATTTTCTCCTAGCCATGCTAGAGTGCCTCCAAAGGCAACAACCTCCTTCTTCAATGTGCAAATGGTGATCACAACCTTGCCCTAGACGTGGGGTCCAACACCCATCATTTGGCTCCAAAACCCTCATGAAGGTCCAAACACAGTGATCTCCTCATGAATACCTGTCCACTGGGCAAAGTTCTCATGAAGCAAGCCCTACTGCCCTCTAGGGCCAGACCAATGTGATGGATGATGCTTTGCTGATGGTGATGACTACTGGTGCAAGTCAAGATAGGAGGGGCCCTACGGTGCTTTGCTAGTGAATTTGGCTCTCGACACTCCATGTTTGCTACCTGTCAGCCTCGAGACATGGTCTCCTTAGTTACCTCTAGTCTGAGGGGGTAACAGTTTGCAAAACTTCACCAAAAAACACAACTCTGATGCTTTATGATTTAAAGGTACATGCTTTATTGCATAAAAGGCTGAAATAACAAGCTATACTCGGGACATTATTTTGGAAATATTTGATTGCTACATGACAGTCCTTTAAATTATTGTAGGCTTAATGTAATTATAACTATATATATATATATATATATATATATATATATATATATATATTTGTCATGCTACTATTTTAGTGGTTTCTGTCTCATAACAAGAGAATACACTTTGAATTGGTCCATGTCACATTTATTTTTATATTTGATGCCATGTACTGGAAGCATAGACACATAAGTAATAGCTACAAAACTCAAATTTAATGTGTGAAAAGCCACACCAAGTATTGCTGCATGCTTGATTAAGTTAGAATTTGAATTTGAATGGACCAAAATATCTGTCCCAAATCTGAATCGTTTGTTACTTTTGTACAGTGGGAGAAAGTTTTTGATTAGGTCATTAAATGGACGTCTCTGAATAATTGTACGCTGAACGTTCATAAAACTGATCAGTGTTTTATACAAGATTGACTTATTTGAATAATAGGATGTTATACTATTTTTGTTTTTGATCCAGCACAAATGTAATAATAATTCTTAAAAAAATCGATTTGTACACTAATGATGTCAAGTTTAAAGGTAAACCTACGTGTGCCTATGATACTTTAATAACTCCAATGGATCTAAATTTTTGTGCCAAGTCTGAATTGTGTGTTACTTTAGAAGTGGGATCAAGGTTTGCATTAGGTTTTGATTGAAAATTTGCTTTTATGGCGGGTGATAAATATTTGGTCAAATAAACTATATTGGTTGTGTAGCTAAAGTGTTTTAACTTATTTTAATTCTTAAGCTATATTGGTTGTGTGTAGCTAAAGTGTTTTAACTTATTTTAATTTCTTATTGAAATAATTTTTCCATGTTTGTTATTTATGATGTGTTTTTCTTACGGGCATTGCATTATTTTCTTCTTTTGAAGAGGTTAGTTTTTATTGTCAATCTTATGAATAGATTAAAGTTCCTAATGTTAGAAAAATCTTGAAGGTCTTACTAAGAAGGTAGCAGAAATCATTGCATCTTGAATTGGTACTTTAAATCAAGCTTTATCTATGGATTTAGGCTGTTCACCTATTTCCATCTTGAATTGACACTTTCAACTTTAAATTAAGCTTTACCTATGGGCTTAGGCTATCTACCTATTTCCATCTAGCATCTCTTGAAGACGTTTTGTTTGTAGTTAGTTGAGGTTGTTAGTTGGTTTTGTTGATATTCTTGGTCAATGATGCTTAAGTGCTGATGTTACACTTCATAGTGTATGAGGTTCCACGTTGTGATTTTCACATTGATGGAGATTTGCAGTTGGTATCTTGGAACATTGGATTGACTTCGGGGGATTCATTTTCGTAGAGGCCATTCTCTTCATGGTATTGGATCATTTGATGGAGGTCTTTGGTTGGGGGAGTGCCACTTCTCCTTGGTTGGATGATTGTGCTAGTTGGTTTGGTGGTCTTCTCACATGTGCTTGTCTTGTTGATCACCCTTTGGTTGCATATTTGATGGTTATGGAGCATGCTATATCATTGTGGTGTGGTTTTGGTGTACTTGTTTATCTTGAATGTGCTATATCTTGTTTTTGGATGATGCCCCCCCAAGGGGTTAAATGATGATGGTGTTAGGAGGTAGATGTTTCAAGATGTTGTTGAAGCTTCCTAGTGACTTTAACATGACGATGTTGTATTATTTGTGTCACTAGGAGGGGTGTTCTACAAGGTCCCCTTGTGTTGGATGTGTGGTGGGGACATACTTGATGATTGGATGGGTTAACATTTCTATTGTTCTTGTCTCTTATGATGTTTATATGGTTAGATGATGTGTGTTGTGGTAGTGCACTTTACCTTTGTGGGATTTCCTTAGGTGATATGACTTAATATTTTAACATTTGTTGGGTATCACCTATGTGGAAATGTGTTTGATGATGCTAGTACCCTTGTGGATGTCCTTTTTCCTAAGTTTGAGTTAGAGTGAGGGGGTACTGCATACATTTGTGATGATCAAGCCTTTCCTAAGGTTTGAAGAGGTATTTATCATGTCTTAGTCTTTCGATGGTGCACCCTATGTTCAAACCTAAGTGGAGCTTCTATTTTGTCATAAAATTTGTTTCCATGGTGGTCTTTGTAGGAGATAAAATTTGTTTCCATGGTATAACACTTGTTAGAGCACACCACCCCCTATTGGCACACTTGTTCATGTTGATTAATCAATTGGTAACTATTGGGAGATTAGAGTATGGTTTTATTAGAGCATTAACCTTTTTGCACACATGTTGAGGTTGATTTAACCATTAAATAGTTAATTCAATTCATTTATTTTATTGGGGGTTAATTGCCAGAGTGCTTTATTTCACTCGGTTTCTGTTCACATTTGGAGGGGTTTATTTGGAGGAGATTTAGGGTTTTGGATGGAGCACTCCCCTCTTGGGCACAATTCACTGTTTCCAAGGCTTGCATGGTTATTATTATTAATGGAGAGGTTGACACACTTCTCTAGAACTCACTTTTGCTTGTGCACATGGTTTGGGGAAATAACTTGATGGTATTGGAAACATCACATGGTTTTTGGCATGAACATTGATGAGTTCTAACCACTTTGGTACTTCTTTCTAAGGTGCACTTCACGTGGAGATATTTTATTATTTGTTGGTTGGTTGAGGTAGTCACATGGCACAATTTTCTAGGGCACACCTCTTCTAGGTGCTCGTTCATCATTATTGCATGGATATTTCTACTACACTTTGACATCATTTGACATCTATTGGAGAGTGCCCTCACCTCTTTGACTTGACACATATATTATTTTATTTGAGGTGGTTGTGGAGGGTTTTATTAAGAGCTGTGTGGCATATTTGGAGAGCCATACATGGCACATTGTATGCTCTTGTTTGGTCTTGTTTTTATTATTGGAGCATTATCTTGGAGGACACACTTGTGGAGACGGTCCACTTACTATTTTTGGGGTTGACCACTTCTTTTCTTGTGGAATGCTACACGTAGTTGACACTTTGTACAATCATCCATGGAGTTAGTTGCCTTGGGATTCAAACATGTGGATTGGTGGACCACTTGTTATTTTCTGATGTTGGTGATGGAACATTCTTCAAGGAGGATTAATTTATTGTTTTATCTTCATGCACCTTGGAGGGTGCACTTAAGGTTCCTGGTACTTGGCCCTTAAGGTTCCTTGGTACTTGGCCCTTAGGTTTTACAGGGAAGGTATTATATTTTTCATTGAAATATATGACAAACAATTAAGGGGATAACTTTCATCCCTAGTGTCAAAGGGAACATTTAGGTTATCCAACCTTGATAAGTTGGTTGATGGTTATTGATGGATATGAACAAAGCTATTTAGAATCATCCTTGTCGTTAGTGTCGCCTATTAAAATGCTTAAGAACACTTTATGGTTTTGTTTTCTTGCTAATATTGTCCAATGTGGGTTAATTCAATTGTTGTCAACTTATCCCTACTACCATTTCTTAAAGGTATCTCCCTTGGGAGATAGATTCCCTCTGGTTGTAGAGTCTTAGGATTCTTGGAGCCTTGTTAATTTGAATGAATTTTTAATGGGGAAGAGAAGTAATATTAATATTTTATTTAGAAAGTTATGGACACTTAAGTCTAAGAAGGAAACATGCTTATTAAGGTTGTGAAATATGTGGAAGATAATGTTAGGGCTTAATAAATCATTTTTATAATCAGTAATCATGAGAGGTTTTATTTAGGTAGGAGACTTACCTAGTTGTTCTTAATGATCCTTGTTGTGAATGTGGCATGTTAAAATTATTAAGAACATTTTATGGTTTTGTCCTCTTGTTATCCCTACCTAAGGATGGGTTGATTCAACGTGTGCTCACATTCTCCCTATTACCATATCTTAACGAGTCTTTCTCCTAGTAAATAAACTCCCTCATGTTTAGGCTTCCAAGCACCTTGTTCATTTGAATCCCTTTTTATTGTGGAAGAGAAGGAATAATATTTTATTTAGAGAGGAGCCTCATCAAGATTTCTCATTGTGAAAAACTCTCTAATCTATGCAAGTTTTTTCTTGCAAATTAATATGCATGTACACAACTTCTAGATTGAAATGGACCACTTATAACAATTGCTTGAATTTTGGTGAGGTGCCCCTTGCAATATGAGCATGAATCTACAAAGTATATTCATATCTCAATCATATAATTCTAAGAATTCTCAAAGAGTGGAGGGTCAAACATATCACAATACTAGTGGCTATGCAGTGAATGAGAGGTGTGAAGAAGGCTTTGGACATCTTCCACACATATAAACACTTATATCTGTGCGGAAATACCTATTTGATGCTACCAAACATAAACAAAAAAATCTTGGGTCTATTTTTATACATTGCATCATCCATTTGTCCAACAAGTGTATCCAACATAAAGTAGTTTTTCTCTATTTATGGGCATGCTCAATGTCTATGAATGCATGAACCCTATTCATTGATATCGATTCAGTTGCGTCCTAGATTATTTTTCAACCCCATTGTCTTTCAACATTTCTCTTACCTTTCTTACATTCTCCCACTTTCCAATGGCAACATATAATTCCAACATTTCAGGGTCTAGCTCAAGAAGATTTTTCCGCAGATGTTTTTCCAACTCTACGTTGCAATGAGCTTTGTAGGAAATGAGTGAAGTCTGCTATAAGGTTCCTTTAAATTGACTTGTAAAAATTTTATGAATTTTTTTTCACCAATGCTATTATTAATACAAATAATTTGATTTTGTTGTAACATTTTCTCATTCACAATATGCTATCCCAATTTTACTTCATCTTTATTTCTCAAACCTTAATCAAACTACTATGGAGTACTTGAGTTTACATTAAATATAGTTTTCCCCTTCCTAGAGTTTTCATTGTCTACCTAACCTAGTATATAGCTGAAATTGGACCCATACTTACAATAAATTATAGATGTTATATATAAAACATAATCATACTCATTTTATACTCAAATAAAGACGATAACTTTATATAGTTAGTTTTGCCGTATTTGAAGTTATTATCTCATTTATTTGTTTTCTTTAAATTTCTCATTATTATGTGTCCTTCATCTAGTTTTGGTGTATTTAGTGCTTCTTTAATTATTTTGGGTAAACTACTACATATTTAAGTGCTATTAAAAAAAATAGTACATTGTATTGATGAAGCCACAAAATCTTATGTATACAAAACCAAATTTAGTGAAGTGTGATATTTTTGAAAAAGAATAATAAAATCATCAAAATTCAAGACTTCGATAGATTTGGTGCAAAGCTTTGATACTTATAGTGAACAAAATTTAAATTTCAAATTTATTTTTAAATAAAATCAATAATACTAAGTAACCATAAAATATGTGATACCAAATGTGTTATATAGCTGAAGTTTGAAGTTAATATCAAGATTGCTAATAAAAATCATTAATAAGAAGTTGACATATTACAAATATTTTATCAATCCTAGTATGGTCTATAAAAAACTATTTTTGGGATATTATATGAACTTAAAAAACAAAATGAACATCACTAATATTGGGATCATTAATGCTTATGATCTCCATAGTGAGCAACTTGAAAACACTTTAGGATACAAAGGAGGTTGAGGATGGCCACCTCTTTCGTTTAACATGCCCTCTCTTTAATAATTAAAACAAAATTTTACTGAGTTCATAATTTAATTATTATTTGGAGATAAGAGGTGGACGCAAAAGATTGACTATTGGAATATCACTTTTCGATGTTTTTTGTACCGTAGCATCAAGCATCTTCAAAACCAGTGTATCATGTATCGCTCCACGCAAACTAGAGTTAAGAAAATTTGGGTTAAAAAATATTCGGGTGGCAAGGATGTAGTAGCTCCTACCTCTCCCAGTTCTTGTCTACTTGACGTAAAGGTGGCAACTAGGGTCTCCTTTAAAGGCACAAAAGATGATTCATAAAGCGTCGAGCCGCCTTCTGGTAATATTTCTCTAATTCCTCCCATTCCTTTGCTTTCTTTTCTCATTTGGAAGCTAAATAGGTTCCCAATCCTTCCCCCTTGCCTGTAGTGTTCAATGTTCTGTTTCTTCCGCCAGTGTGCCTCGGGGAGGATTCTCCTCGAGTTTTGGGTTCTCCCCTTCTCCGCTCCCTTTTGTTTCCCCTTCTTTTCTCTCGGCTCCCCTTGAGGTTAAGTCTTTGTTGACCTCCCTCCCTTTATCTTTTGTGGAAGCTCCCACCTTTGGTCGCTCTCCCTCCTCAAAGTACCCTCCTCTCGAAGGTTTGCCTTCTGATGCATTTCTCCCTCCCTCTACTCTTGTGCTCTCCAAGTCTTTTTTCTCCTCGACATATTCCTTCAGATCGAAAGAAAAAATTATGAACGTTTCCTCTTTGAAGGGGGCTAGCTTTGGACGTTCACCACCCAGACCCAGTCGGTCACAAATCACATTTGGTGAAATCCCGATAGAAAGTGGTGAAAGACATTAAAACAGACAAAGAAAAGACAATTGAAATCCTTCAAGTGGGTTCCCCCATGAAAGTCCTCTCCTTCAATGCAAGATGGGTAGGGGGCGCCCGTAAAAAAATATCCCTCAAGTGTCTCATCACGATCCACAACCCTTCTGTCATCCTAATCCACGAAACTATGGTGGATGGAGTCAAAGCTTGATCATTTTTTAAATCTTGGTTAAATTCCTGGTCTTTCTGCACTGTTGATGTAGATGGGCAGTTCGATGGACTTCTTACGGGATAGAGTTTCACTTTCAAAGATTCATCTAACTCAGTCCACAATTTGGCCATTTTTGTATGGTTGGAAGACAAAATTTTAGGCATTAGTATAATCATCCTCAATATATATGGCTCTTATATTAATCGATTATCTTATTGGAACAAACTTTCAACAACAAAGGTCTCTAAACACCAGTTTACCTTGGTTGGAGGGGATCTGAATTTAAATTTGACAGTGCTGGAAACTTGGAGAGTAAACGCCCACCCGGACCCCCAAAGTGATTTTTTCATGTCATTTTTTTAATGAAATAATTTGGTGGATATGGAGCCAGTGAAAATGGTCCCTACATGGAGAAATTTTCGTTCTAACGAGGAAACAATTTCAAAAACACTGGACCGCTTTTTGATTTATGAAAATTTGCTTACTTTCCTGTTCCTCTTCAAGTCCCGGGTCTCTTTCGGTGGTCTCTCTGATCACCTTCTAGTGTTTTTCCAGATGGCTATGGGTGGAGATAAGCCTCTTGCCCCACTGAAGTTCAATATTGTATGGTTACAAGAAGAAGATTTAAAGAAGGCTATCAAGGATTCCTGGATTCTCCTTTCTATGTCATTGTGTGGGACATATATGCAATAGATGGTAGGAAAAATCGGATGCTCCAAGAAGGCGATGAAAAAATGGAGCAAACAATACAAGGATAATTTGCAGTCCACTTTAAAGGAGATAGAGTTGAGAATCAAGGATATTATACTTCATCACGAATCCAGTTTTTCAGAGGATGACGTCTCTTTGCTTTGTGAACTTGAGGCTCATTCTCACTCCATTTTGGGAAAAGAGAAAACTACATGGTGCTTGAAGAGTCGCGTGCTTTGGCAGAAGGAGGGGGACAATAACACTAAGTTATTTCATCACTATGCCAACTTTAGTAAGAATCTGAACTCTATATGGGAGATCAAAGTGGATTTTGTTACAATGTTCATTCCTTTAGGGACATAGTGGAAGAGGGAGTTAGTTTCTTCCATAATTTATACCGAGAAAAAAAAAGGTTGTCCTATCCAGGATATTTTAGAAGTCTTATCAAAATATCCCCCAGTTTTCACTAGTGATATGAACAAGCTGCTGGAAGAGGAAGTGATACAAGCTAAAGTGTTGGCAGTCCTCTCATCCATGTAGAAAGGGAAAATCCTGGGCCCTGATGGGATTACAGTCGAGTTTTATATTGGTTTTTATGATCTCCTTAAGGATGATTTTCTTAAGGTAGTATGTGAATCCCAAGCTTCAGGGAGGATTTTGGTGTCTATCAATTCTACCTTCCTTGCTCTCATACCAAAAGATCATGTTGGGACATCTTATGATAATTTCACGCCTATTGCCTGCTGCAATGTTATCTACAAGTTGGTGTCAAAGGTGATAGCCAGTAGGCTTAAACCTCTACAGAGTGAGGTTATATCCGAAGAACAATTTGGTTTTCTCTAGAAAAGGATATCCATGATGGGGTTTCTCTTGCTCAGGAGGCTCTTCACTCAATTAAAACTATGAAGCAGTCTGCGACCATTATAAAGATTGATCTTTCAAAATCTTATGATAGGGTCAATTGAATCTTTCTTCTCCTTTCTCTTCGGAAGATGAGTCTGCACCTTCCCACGACAAATTGGATAACGAGGTGCATAAACTCAATGTCTTTCGCAGTTCTTATCAATGGTTCTCCCTTAAGATTCTTTCAGGGTGCCCTCTATCCCCCTTTGTTTTCCTTGCGATCACGAAGGCCTTAATAAGGCTCATAAACGAGGCATGCCATTCTGGGAAGATCAAGGGTGTGAAGGTGACATACTTGTTAGAATCTTTATCCCACCTCCTTTCCATGGACGGAATTTATGTTTTGTTCAGAGGTCCTCTAGAAATTTCCTTGCTTTAAAAATTATATTGGATTTATTCTGTCGAGCTATAGGTACACAAATCAATTATCTTAAGTCTTGTGTCATTCCTCATTATCTTTCAGAGCTCTCTCTTAAAAGACTTGAATATTCTCTCCCCTTCCCGCGTAAGGAGTTGGAAGTTAGTTTTAAATATCCGAGGTTCTTCCTAAAGCCTGATGGGTATAAGACTGGTGATTGGAATTGGTTGTATAATAAATTTGGAGCTCATATTTCCTTTTGGGAAAATTGTTGTCTTTCTCAAGGAGGGAGATTAACTTTAGTAAAATCCATTTTGGAAAGCATATTGGTCTATTGGACTTCTATTGCGGCGGTGCCCAAAAGATTCCTCACTAGGATAAACAATCTCAGTTTTCATTTTCTGTGGCCTAGTGTGAAGCTAGCAAGTGGCACTACGCTGTTCAAATGGAGTAGGATATACTTTCCCAAGAAGTTGGGCATATGGGGCTTAAAAAATATCCACTTATTTGCACTCTCACTGGCTACCAAAATCCTTTGGAGACTCACTCATAAATTTTCATTATGGGGAAATGTGTTGAAGTCTAAGTATCTAAAAGGAATGTTTATTGAGGAATGGTATAGGTCCACGATCAAATTAGCTAGTGGCTCGATTGTGTGGAAAGCGTTGACAATGAATTTCCGTTTGGTGGGGTTGTGGACCGTTTGGAAAATCGACAATGGAAGAAATGTGAGAATAGGATCAGACTCGTGGCTAGGTGCAGGAGACACTTTTATCCTTTCAAATTCCCTCAAACAAGCCCTCCACAATGCTGGAATTTTCTTCCTAGCGGATGCCCAAGCCCAAATCTCGCAGCTTAGAGGGCGCTCAGGGTGCAAAAATAGTTTCGAACTTGTCCTGTCCAGTTCTATGGAAACTTAATATGTGCACTATATAGATATGATTGCCTCAATTTATATTTTCTTAAATGATGAAGAAGAGCACTATCTTTGCTGGTTAAAAAACCCAAGGACTAGAGAGTACACAACTAAGCTAGGATACAACGTAGTGGCAGAGGAAAGCTTCTCCAATGAAAAGTGTTGGTGGTGGGGTTCTCTATGGAAGTTATAGCTGCCTCTTAAGAGAAATTTTTTCCTTTGGCTCGCTCTTAATAATAAATTACTCATGTGGGAGAATGGATTAAAGTGAGGTTGGATAGACCCAAGATTTTCAATGCTCTGTAGATCCAATAAAAACTCTTGCTCCCACCTCTTCACGTGCTGCACATATACATAAATAATCTTTTCTTTGGTGAATAAGAAGCTCAAATCTCAAGTAATATGGATGGACAAAGATCTCGAAGCTAGTTTTCGTACTTGGTTGGAAGATAAGATGGTAAACCATCTCAAAGATTTTCCTTGCATATTGGTGAATATCATTTTTTGGGCACATAACAATTTTATTTTGAAAAGTATTTTCATCCCTCATGAGATATGCACATCACAACTCATCAATCTTTTGAAGGAGTTTATGGTCAAGAAGAAGAAGTTTAAGAAGGATCATATTCCTGTAATGTCGAATCTTAACCAATCCATCCCTTGGGATTTTTTTGATGGAGCAATCGAGGGGCACCCACCTCAATGCGGGGTAGGGGTAGTACTCTACTTAAATCATAGCCACTTTTTACACATTCGATAGGCCCTTGGTAGAGGCTCAAACTACCAAGCCAAATTCATTGCACTTAGAGCATTGTTAATTGTAGCTTAGGAGAAAGGGATAAAAAAGCTTCAAATCATGGGAGACTCCAAGTTAGTTGTAGACTAGGCATGCAAGAAGGTAAAAGTGGCGAACATGGGTCTTGGTTATTTGCTTTGGGATGTAGAATTCCAATTATGCTCCTTCGAGTGGTTGTCTTTTCACCACATTCTTAGGGAACTAAATTCAAAAGTCGACAACCTGTCCAAGGAAGCCCTGTTGTTGCTTAAAGGAGTTTTTGGCTTCTATGAATACGTCGATAGAGAAGAAAAGGAAGGTATGGAATTCCAGTTATAGTCATTCAACTTTAATGTTTTTTGAGTATTTTTTGTAGTAGTTGTTAGCATGTAGTTTTTTGAGCTTCCTTTGACATGAGATAGTGCCTCTTAAAGCATATGGTATTCTAAGTTTTCAATTATGAAAGGATCCTATGAGCCAAGGCCAACCTATTTGTCTTGGTTGTAACATGTATATTAAATATTCATGAATATAAGATTTTTTTCCAAAAAGTATGATAAAGTGGTTGATTACTTTTTTAGAAAAAAAAAAATCAATTATAATTTAATATATATTTTTTCCAACGAAAAAATATATATTAAATTATAATTGATTTTTTTTTTCTAAAAAAGTAATCAACCACTTTATCATATTTTTTTGCAAAACTCATTTTATAACTTACACATAATTTTCCATGTAATATGATATTTCTAAATTGAAATTGAGTTTAGTTTTTCCTTTTCTTTATTTCTTTATAACAATGATATGATACATGTAAATTCAAATTCAATTTATGCAAAAATCAATATGTAACTTACACCATGTGATATGATATTTCTAAATTGAAATTTATTATTAGCTTTTCCTTTTCTTTATAACAAGTGATATGATCCCTCTAAATTCAAATTCAATTTAATGGTTGGTAAAGGAAAGTACACTGTCAATGTCAAATAGAGTGGGTTAATATCTTGCCTCGTCCTTTTATAATCAATATAGATTAATATAATATCTTGGTGGCTTGCACACTTCCAAAGTGTTGGAACATGCTACTTTGATCCACTGAAAATCCCACTCATCTACCTATTGATAGCACATCGGATCAATAAAGGAAATAAACTATAATCACAATATATATTTCTTACCCATTAAGTGTGTAATGATCCTAAGCCAATTTTTTGCTTGAAACCATTAACTACCACTGTTGTGCAGGTTGCTATTGATGTTTCGGCCTTAGGGTTTGTTCCAGTTATTTAAATGGTTTTCATACAAGATCTACTCAACACATGCAATATCACAAGAATACTCAGATATGGGAAACACAAGCAAAGATCTGACCTTTATTATGAAAGCATGAACCAGATACAATATAGAGAGAAGATATGGAATAATCCTCAGATGGCTCCAATAGATAATAAATATGAGTTGCTACAAAATGCTCCCGCTAATACAAAATATGCCTCCAAAGGCTGAATATAATCTGAAGATCCAAAGTGCCAACAATAGGTGAACGCTCAACCCTTTCTGACTGATGGTACGTCCTGCTGGTACGTCTTGCTGGCTGAAAGGGACCAATATTTTAGCCTGGTTGAAGAAGGTACTCAAAGCGTGCCAAACTTTTTCAAGATGTAGATCGGGGCCAAGGAAACCCCTCTCGGAAGTCTGAAGCTCAAATACTCGATCCTCCTCTGTGAATGGCTGAAACCCTAATGCAGTTTGCACCCTCTTGAAACCCTGGATAACTCAATAAATTATTCTGCATAAAGGACACCTCCAAAACCTATGAAACTCTCCAGAATGATAGATTGGGCTGTGGAAACTCTGTAGGAGAAGTCTCAGGTTCAGATTCTAGGTAGAACTCCCTAGATCTAAGAAATACTGAATCACAGGACGTCCTCCTTGCCTCAAGGCCGTCCCAATCTGTAGCTGAAGATCTGATGGTGATAAGTCCTCAAGAAAACCTCCAAAATGATAGTTGAGAACCTGCAAGTAAAACCCAAGTGCCGGAATACCCCCAAGCTCTATTGATTGTCTGGATCGATCTCTTCTTCAAATGATGGTGCGCCCCTGCTGGAAATTCTTGAATAGTACGACCCTGCTTGCTTCCTGAATAGATAGGTGGATCTATGATGAATGTAGAATGGTGTGGGTGGAGTATTTCATCCCTGAGACCAAGCTTGGAACAAGGTGAGTGGGTCTTTCAGCACTGAGTTGCTCACAAGGGTTTGTGACAGCAAAACCCTCAAACTGTATGCTCAAGAGCAATAACAAACAATTACAAAATCCAGAATGCTCAAGAAGTGCGCCCTAGCCTTCTCTTTATACTTTTTCTTCTATTTTCCTGTTGAGTTAAATTAACTCCTAGAGTTAACCCTAATTCCAACTCCAACTCTTCTATTTCTTTGTTGAGTTATTTTTTATCTCATTTTTCACCTTTTTATCAAGTCAACTTAAGAATATAACCTTAGTTTAGTTGACCTTTCCCCTCAGTGTGAGACTATGGCCTAGTGGGGACACCTAGACCACTAAGTCTTCCAAACCTCTTCCTCAAGAGGTGGGGGACATTACAAAGTGTATATTTGTAAATAATTTTTAAAAGAAGAAAAAACCATTTAAAATAATTAACTATTGATTAGTAAGGTTAGATTTTCAAAACCAAAACCAAGTTAAAAGCCAATATCTTGTACCATCATAGGTGAAGCAACACTCTTAATATCATGTACTTTCAAGTAACATTTAAATTTAATACCATAATGCAAAACCAAAAAACTATTAAAAACAAATATCTCTTACCATGATAAATGGGATAACAACATTGAGATCATATACTTTCAAATAACATTTAACCTTCTTTCCCATACATAAAACAATATACTAACTTGATTGCAAATCATTTATTTGAAAAAATATTAACACAAAATACTTGAAAGTAGATTCCCATAATCTTACAGAAATTCAGTTATGTGTACATGATAAGGAGATTTACATGACACCAAACTCCAAATAAGGAGATTTAAATGACACCAAACTCCAAATAAGGAGATTTACATGACACCAAACTCCAAACAAAAGAAATTATGTTCTATCACAGTGGCACTTGGTGATAACAAAGATGACATATATTATTCCTGGTACATATCCATAATTCTGCGTATCAAAATGCTAACAACAAAACCATTGGTTGTGAATTAAATGATGAATATAGCCTATCACAATGCAACAAAAAAATGTAAGTTCATTCACAATAAAGCTTCCACCTTTGAAAAATGTTGAAGTAAAGAAGTCCGATTTGTTCATAATCAATGTTGCCAATTGAAAAATGTTGAAGCAAAGAAGTGTGGTTCAATTGTTTTCAGATGTTTGTTGTAATTATGGCAAGATAGATTATTAGGGTAGATACCACTTTAGATATTTTGCAGTTAAATAAACTTTAAAATTCCCGAGAAACATTATATTTCTTAGAATGTGTAGTCCATGCCTATCCTGGCAATATTAAATTTTTTTGCCATTGACATATGTTAAAGATAGACCGTTTCCAATCGTCCAATCAAGACCGACACTCTTTTTATATGATTGTTGTAAGGATATACTTTTACAAACATTGAACTTCATCTGCTACCATTGACAAGATCCATTTCTGTACGGGTAAAGAAAAATGGTATTCAACAGCCAACAGGAAGGCCTCATCATCTTGTAGCAATTACGGGATTCATGCATATCCATCTATTTATCGTTAGGTGCCATTCTTTCACTGTACAAAGACAACATTTTGGCCTTTTAAATCCTCCAACTCCTTTTGAGATGCGTGCATACGCCAATCCCGACTTCCAACTTCTAGAATTCGATGTAGAAATCATTTTATTTGGCCCTGATATGGCTGAATTTGACCCTTAGTTGGCTCAATTCGACCAAATATATGTGTTTGCCCGCTGTCCTGGTAAAAAAACGATGCAAGGTCCAACCAAATAGAGAGTAAATATCTATGAAGTGTCGCTAAATTACAACCATAAAGTGGAAATATATCCCATATTAACAAAATGTATGATGCTAATGACATTTACGAGGGTGACATCGAACGATAGATAGAGCGCCATGTGGCGATGATTTGATGACCCTATTGGACGATAGATAGAGCACCATGTGGCAAGGATCTGATAGCCCGATCGGATGGTAGATAGAGCACCACGTGGCGATGATCCAACAACCCTATTAGATGGTAGATAGAGCGCCATGTGGCAAGGATCTGATAGCCCGATCAGACGATAGATAGAGCACCACATGGCCAGGATACGACGACCTGATCACATGGTAGATAGAGTGCCATGTGGTGAGGATCCTACGACTAGATCAACTGGTACATAGAGTGCCACATGAGAGGATATGACGGATAGATCGAACGGTAGATAGAGCGCCACGTGGTGAAGATCCGACGACCTGATCAGAGGGTTGATAGAGTGCCACGTGGTGAGGATCTGATGGCCCTATTAGAGGGTACATAGAGCGCCATGTGGTGAGGATCCCATAGCCAGATCAGATGGACGGAAGAGAACCATGTGGCTAGGATCCCACAACTAGATCAGATAGATTGGGGAGCGCGACGTGGAGAAGATCCCACGACCATATCAGATGGATGAGAGAGTGCCATGTGGCGAGCATCCGATGACCTGATAGGAGGGTAGATAGAGCGCCACATGGTGACGATCCATGACCAGATCAGATGGACGGGAGTGCACCACGTGGAAACGATCCATGACTAGATTAGATGGATGGGAGTGCGCCATGTGGCGATGATGCACGACTAGATCAAATGGACGGGAGCATGCCATGTGGTGATGATCCACGACTAGATCAGATGGACAAGAGCACTCCACGTGGCGATGATCCACGACTAGATCATATGGACGGAAGTGCGCCACATGGTGGTAATATGAAGGCTAGATCGGATGGACGGGAGAGTGCCACGTGGTGACCATCTTGTTAATGTTTATGCCATTATTATAGTTCTTTGCATTTCATAAGATAAGAGCATAATAAGAACAAGATCATTGAGAAATACACATCCACAAGAGACACAACATTTATCCTGGGAAACCCTCTAGGGGAAGAA
>JASDQU010736490.1:135078-147083 GCA_032191745.1 Picea mariana
CTTTTATAATCAATATAGATTAATATAATATCTTGGTGGCTTGCACACTTCCAAAGTGTTGGAACATGCTACTTTGATCCACTGAAAATCCCACTCATCTACCTATTGATAGCACATCGGATCAATAAAGGAAATAAACTATAATCACAATATATATTTCTTACCCATTAAGTGTATATTTGTAGATAATTTTTAAAAGTAGAAAAAACCATTTAAAATAATTAACTATTGATTAGTAAAGTTAGATTTTCAAAACCAAAACCAAGTTAAAAGTCAATATCTCGTACCATTATAGGTGAAGCAACACTCTTAATATCATGTACTTTCAAGTAACATTTAAATTTAATACCATAATGCAAAACCAAAAAAACAGTTAAAAACAAATATCTCTTACCATGATAAATGGGATGATAATATTGAGATCATATACTTTCAAATAACATTTAACCTTCTTTCCCATACATAAAACAATATACTAACTTGATTGCAAATCATTTATTTGAAAAAATATTAACACAAAATACTTGAAAGTAGATTCCCATAATCTTACAGAAATTCAGTTATGTGTACATGATAAGGAGATTTACATGACACCAAACTCCAAATAAGGAGATTTACATGACACCAAACTCCAAACAAAAGAAATTTTGTTCTATCACAGTGGCACTTGGTGATAACAAAGATGACATATATTATTCCTGGTACATATCCAGAATTCAACCTATCAAAATGCTAACAAAACCATTGGTTGTGAATTAAATGAATATAGCCTATCACAATGCAACAACAAAATGTAAGTTCATTCACAATAAAGCTTCCACCTTTGAAAAATGTTGAAGTAAAGAAGTCCGATTCGTTCATAATCGATGTTACCAATTGAAAAATGTTGAAGCAAAGAAGTGCGGTTCAATTGTTTTCAGATGTTTGTTCTAATTATGACAAGATAGATTATTAGGGTAGAGACCACTTTAGAGATTTTGCAGCTAAATAAACTTTAAAATTCCCGAGAAACATTATATTTCTCAGAATGTGTAGTCCATGCCTATCCTGACAATATTACAAAATTTTGACATCGACATATGTTAAAGATAGACCATTTCCAATCATCGAATCAAGACCAACACTCTTTTTAGATGATTGCTGTAAGGATATACTTTTACAAACATTGAACTTCATCTGCTACCATTGATAAGATCCATTTCTGTACGGGTAAAGAAAAACGGTATCCGACGACCAACAGGAAGGCCTCATCTTGTAGCAATTACGGGATTCATGCATATCCATCTATTTATCGTTAGGTGACATTCTTTCACTGTACAAAGACAACATTTTGGCCCTTTAAATCCTCCAACTCCTTTTGAGATGCGTGCAGACGCCAATCCCGACTTTCAACTTATAGAATTCGATGTAGAAATCATTTTATTTGGCCCTGATATGGACGAATGTGACCCTTAGTTGGTTCAATTTGACCAAATATATGTGTTTGCCCGCTGTCCTGGTAAAAAAACGATGCGAGGTCCAACCAAACATAGAGTAAATATCTATGTAGTGCCGCTAAATTACAACCATAAAGTGGCAATATATCCCATATTGACAAAATGTACGATGTTAATGACATTTACAAGGGTGACATCGGACGATAGATAGAGTGCCACGTGGCGATGATCTGAAAACCCTATTGGATGGTAGATAGAGCGCCATGTGGCAAGGATATGACAGCCTGATCAGACGGTAGATAGAGCACCACGTGGCGATGATCCAACGACCCTATTAGACGGTAGATAGAGCACCACGTGGCAAGGATCCGATAGCCCGATTAGACGGTAAATAGAGCACCACGTGGCGAGGATCCAACGACCTGACCACATGGTAGATAGAGTGCCATGTGGTGAGGATCCTACGGCTAGATCAACCGGTACATAGAGTGCCACATGGTGAGGATATGATGGATCGATCGAACGGTAGATAGAGCACCATGTGGCGAAGATCCGACGACCCGATTAGAGGGTTGCTAGACTGCCACATGGCGAGGATCTGATGGCCCTATTAGAGGGTACATAGAGCGCCATGTGGCGAGGATCCCACGACCAGATCAGATGGATGAAAGAGCGCCACGTGGCTAGGATCCCACAACTAGATCAGATAGATGGGGGAGCGCGACATGGAGAAGATCCCACGACCAGATCGGATGGACAAGAGAGTGCCACGTGGTGATGATCCGACGACCTGATAGGAGGGTAGATAGAGCGCCACATGGTGACGATCCACGACCATATCAGATGGACGAGAGTGCACCACGTGGCGACGATCCATGACTAGATCGGATGGATGGGAGTGTGCCACGTGGCAATGATCCATGACTAGATTAGATGGACGGGAGCACGCCATGTGGCGATGATCCACGACTAGATCAGATGGACGGGAGCATGCCATGTGGCGATGATCCACGACTAGATCATATGGACGGGAGTGCACCACATGGCGGTAATATGAAGGCCAGATCAGATGGATGGGAGAGCACCACGTGGCGACCATCTGAGGGCCAAATTGGATGGATGGGAGAGCGCCACATGGTGGCCATCTGAGGGCTAGATTGGATGGATGAGAGAGAGCCATGTGGCAGCCATACGAGGGCTAGATTGGATGGACATGAGAGCATCACATGGTGACCATCGGAGGGCTGGGAATGCGCCACGTGGTGGCCATTTGAGGGTTGGATCAGAGGACGGGGAGTGCGCCATGTGGTGGCCATCTGAGGGTTGGATCGAAGGGCACGAAGTGTGCCACGTGGCGAGCATCCATTGATTGGATCGAAGGTCAGGAACTGTAATTTGACAGATGTACTTTTAATTTTGGATTCTCTTTGACATCTGTGTGAAGAGATGATCTCATTGTTGATTAGGTTGTTATGAAATAAGTTAAACTGTATTGGATAATGAACAAATACCGGCACAAAAAAGTACACTATTCCTTTTTAAGCCCATTTGCCTCATTTGCTAATAGTTGTGAACTATTACTCATAGGCGTTATGTGCATATTAGGCTTTGTTTTTCCTTACACTCTTAAAATTAGTGCAATCTGTCTTTAATTGTAATTTAGAGAATGTGGAGATTAAGCTTTGTCTTTCTTCACATTTTTAAAATTAGTATTGTCTTTGATTGCAATTTAGAAATATTTTTCTTCACATTTTAAAAGTTAATATTGTTTTTAATTGCCATTTAGAAATTTTAGAATTAACATAAGAAAGTAAAAAAAATTAAAACTTTTATTTATTAAAAAAAGTTTCTCATTTTTTGTGTCAAATTTCAACATACATATAGCACAATTCTTTTAAATTTGAATGAAAAATATTTCATTCTCTATTTTCATGCTTTTATCCTATGTATTGCAAATGTCAACCTACACATGGAACAATTCTTTTTATCCTATGTCCAATATGCCAAATACCAACCCACTAGTATTTGGGAAAATTTTAGGGGCTAAATTTTGCCCATGGGTTAATTTTCCATTTTTTTCTTCCAAAAATTGATTCACCAATTTTATTTTATTCAACCAAATTTTATATCATAAAATTATTTTACTTACTTTACTTTAAAAATGGCTAAAAAATTCTAGAATCTATATAAAATCCTTAGAAATTTTAATACTTTTACGAAAATATCGCCAAACATTTTATAGTCGACATTTTAAGAATTAGTAGCATTTGCTAAGGTTTCCACACTTTAAGACAACTATGGATCATTAAAATTTTTTCTAGCCTACACAACATGTCCCATAAAGACGAAGGGGAAGAATGAACAAGTAAGCATACTCACCTTACAACCAATCAACCATTATGTTAGTAGGAGACACTACTCCCTTGTGGTTGAGCCCATTGACATAAAATCATGATATATTGGGACTTGCATGTTGTTGGACACTGATGCTCACAACCAATATGGGATAACACATAAGTGGAGATGGGATTTTATAGTCATAGAAGAAATTCCAAGACACCACATAATAAGTGTATCCAGTTATTGTTTAACACACACACAACCACACAATGTTAAACTATGCAATGAGACATGACACAAGAATTGGTGGAAAAGGCTTTAGCCATCTCAACTATATATTCATCCAATGATATTAATATATAGCACGTTGATGTAATCACCTATTGCACTAAAGATTGCCAACACACTAACAACTCATTGATAGACAAGAACAACAACTCATCGATAGACAATGGCGACAACTCATAAAGAGGTGATCCTGGACTTTGTGATTGTATAATGACTCACATGCTAACAATTCCACCCTCAATCATAAGTCCAAATAATGATATCAGTAAGGCAACAAGAAATAGTGAATAGATTGGAATTATCTCAATCTTCAATCTGAAACTTATGAAGTGGGCTTCGATGAAGATATGCCTGGAAAACCACCAAATCTAGAAGTTCAATGGTTCATTTGAAATGAACTTTGAAAGAGAGAAAAAAATTATTAAATTTAGCAACTACCTGTTAGAGCATTCCTTGATTACTTGACAAAATTGATCATTTGCAAAGTTATTTAGTTAGAAGAAGTTGGTGTCTTAAGCTAATTTGTGAACAAATAAAATCACAATTTTGTTATCAATGAACAAATTGGATCATCAAAGTGCTCTCTAAATTTGGAGACAATTAAGTGTCGAACAACATCCCAATGAATAGTTGAATAACAATGAGAGGAATCTAGATTCTATGCTAGATCTTCCCAAATATGTCAATTTGATGAGATTGACTGGACTTGATTGAATTGTAGATATCACGTTGAGGAGACTAGTTGCCATGTTGAAATTTCCAAATTCTAATATATTTTTGATTGATATGACTTCAAAACTTGAAGTTTGGCTCTCATCATTGATATTCCCCCTGTTAGATATAAGCAAATATGATCGTTGAAGGGACCTAAGCTTGAGCTTTTGAATTCTTCAATACCTGTTTCATCATTGTATTTAGTGATTTTGATTGACCACTAATCAATTTCAATTGATATCATATATATAATAATTTTATTTAGTAAAATATAAAAAACAAATTACTCACCACTTTGTGAAATATTAAATGCAAATAATAAATGTTATATATATATATAAAATAAAACATATAATTTTTCTATTTAAAGTTATAAATTTTTCCATTTATTAATATAAAGTCAAAAAAGTTATACATCATAAAAGATAAATCATAATTATATATTTAAAAAATTAAAAATCACTTATTATTTCAAAGTATTATATAATAATATTTTAAATAATATTATAAATTATAAATATTATTTCAAAATATTATATAATAATATTTTAAATTATAAATATATATTTAAAAAATAATATAAACAAAAGATAAAGATACAAACAATTTCCAAAGTTTTCGCAATTTTTGTTACAATGATCCATGTTTATATGTTTTATACCAAATAATATATCAATAAACATGTATTAATTTTTGTTACAATGATCCATGTTTATATGTTTTATAACAAATAATATATCAATAAACATGTATGTTTTGTTGGTATACTATTTTGAGTCAAGTTATGATACTGATGATCCATGTTTATGTGTTTTATACCAAATAATATATCAATAAACATGTATTAATTTTTGTTACAATGATCCATGTTTATCTGTTTTATAACAAATAATATATCAATAAACATGTATGTTTTGTTGGTATACTATTTTGAGTCAAGTTATAATACTGATGAAACTTGTATGTTTAGTTGGTATACTATTTTGAGTCAAGTTATAATACTGATGTGATGTGTTGATGTTGAATGTATTATTTTATTTTTATAATGGTGATACACGTTAGTTGAATTGTTTTATTGAAATTAATTATATATATATTTTTAATTTTATAAATAAGGAATTTTTTACATTTAAATATTATATATATATAATTTAATTTTTTTTTTTTTTTAATTGTTGTCCCCTGTGGTGTAGATTAGTCGGTGAGGGAGTGTGTTGTTAAGGCACTTCATAAGTGAAGTTATCAGTTCAAAACCTCTGAGGACACCTCAAATCCAACCATGTTAAGGGCTAGTGGGATCCAGACTATGTGCGATTCCTGAGTGACTTTGACGGCTTAGATGCCCTTGGGTCATGGCATCTTAGCCACAAGCCAATCTTGCAAATCAGTGATATCTAGCTAACAAAAAAAAACTAATTCTAATTGTTTTGTTTTTCATGGTTTTTTAAGTTTTAACTTTTCTTTAAAAAAATTAAATTCCGGTGATAGTTTTTCCTAAAAACATGGTTGTTTTTTGTTTTAATTTTTAAAAAACCAACTCTTGGATTATTTATTTATTTATTTATTTTTTTTTAAATGTAAATTTTAAAAAATTATAAAAATAATTTTTAAGCAATGATTTAGGAGTCGATTTTGAGTTGTTTATCGACGATGGTAATCATTATCGAAGCCACAGTTTCAATTAAGTTATAATCTTTACTCCAAAAAAACTTGGTGTTACTCGTAGCATCACTTTTCTATTCAAGGGTCAATTTTAAAGTCTTTGCCCACAATGACATCAATTGTCAACACAATGGGTCTAAATGGGTCTGAATTTTAACCACTGCAAAAAAAGGGTGCTACTGATAGCACCACTTTTTGATTTAGGGGTAAAAATAACCACTCTAAAAAAACGAGAACTCTAGAGAGTTCTCGTTAAGTTTGTAACTTTGTTTGTAACCTCGGTCTTATAAAATTAATTTCCATGTGATGTTGTGGAGGCACATATACCATTGACATGGTGGGTTTTAATGCAACCTATCCCTCCTTTGAAATCAATGTACATTGAGTTGATTATGGTATTGGGTGGAAACCAATATATTCATTGATCCTAATGTCCGCCTCTTTTAAGTTGGAGGCCTCATTGGCGTATACATTAGCTTGCTAATTATTCTATCTAAGAACTATTGATGTTTGGACAACATCAAGAAGACATTCTCTTAGAATAATAATTAATAATATAATTATTGATTATTAAATATCATATATAATAAGAAATGATAATAATAAATAGTTATTGATTATTCAAGGGACACATCCTTTCATGGATGGTCACCATATGTTCCCTCTATATGGAACTCTAATCATTGTAATAATATATCGATCATATCTCATATGAAGAAAAAACATGGTATAAGAGTGGGACTGGGTTTTCACAGGAGGGCCTAGGAAAATGAGAGTAGAGTAAAATGTTGGGAGTGTTAAATTTATGGGGTTGTTACAATCTCTATGTACAACATATTTATTTTTTATTCCTACCTAAATTATAGAAATAATTCCATAAATTATGGTGGGCAATAATTTCTAATAAACATGTCTAATTATCTAAATATGAGGAATGTACTGCATATTTACTTCTACCTATATTTATGCAAAGAATCACATGAATATGGAGGAACATTTTAACAAAGTAAAATGCTATGTGAATGGATTATAACCAAATTAATCTTTGGGTAGTTACAAAGGCATTCTCCAACTATTTATAAGAAATAAAATTTAATTTAATTTTTCAAAGAGACATGTCCTTTTTGGATCAATATAATATTACTATAAAAATACACTTGAAAGACACAACAATAGACACACATATTTTTTCTCTCTCACACGTGGGATAAGTGATCTAAGGAAGAGACTAAGAAGTTGAAATTTTTCGAGTTACTTAGTGATGTTCTAGTGTTTACTAAAGTAATATCGTATATCATTGGAAGTAATTACCACTTGCGGAAACTTGTGCTCGTTTAATTTAACACTATAAAATCAACATGGTTAGCCATATGACATCGAGTATATGATGGATGTGTGTTGGTAGCCGTATGACATTTAGTATATGCTGGATGTGTGTTGGTAGCCGTATGACATCGAGTATATGATGGATGTGTGTTGGTAGCCGTATGACATCGAGTATATGATGGATGTGTGTTGGTCATAGTAGAATAAATATTATTTGGAGGGTCACTGTATATAGTTGTGCACAAGATAAATTGATATCCTCTAGGAGATGTTTTTGTTGTTCTTGTTTCTTGTTTCGGGAAGGTCACAAGTAATAACTCTGAGAAGGAGCCATAATGACAGTCGCAGGAGGCGGACATGGAGGGAAAGACCTTCCAACATGATATCAAGGAGAGACATTACTAGACATGATGCTCATAGACACAAAGTCTCTAGGAGAAATGTACCTCCCAGGACGAGACCATGCCAGATAGCAGAGACATTTCCAATGATCATGGATACAGCGAGTCAAGATCGACTGTAGCACAACTATGGTAGATCCAGTAGACGAGGAAAATACATTATGAGACTTAGAGGGAGCAAGTGTAGCAGTCCTAGTACATGAGTCGAGCCATGAGATGTTGAGGAAGAAGGCATGGAAGCAGTTCCAGTGTATGCAGAGGCACTCCCAGAGAGGGAGGCGGTACTACATCCAAAGGGAGCAGAGATTGAGTTACCTCCAGAGAAGGAGGAAGATCTACCTTCAGTGTCAAAGGGAGTAGAGAAAGAGGAGGAGTCACCTCCAGCTCCAGAGGGAGTGTTGATGTTTTTCAGCTTCCTGAGACATTGGTTTCATGAGGGAACCTCGATATGTCAAGTATGGTCCAAGATGAATTAGCATGATCGACATTTACCTATGTTTCTATGGGAAAAGGCATCCATGACTGCAGTGTATGTTCAGAACATAAGTCCTCATAAGAATTTGAGGAACATGACGCCTGAGGACGCCTTCACCGAAGTGAAGCCTGGGGGTGGACACTTCAGGATATTTGGGTGTCCAGTATCCATTCATGTACCCAAGGAGAAAATGATCAAGCTAGACCCTTCAGGAAGAAAGGGTACATTTGTGGGGTACAATGAGTCTTCGAAGGCATACTGGATCTACATCCCTGGTCATAGACAGATTCATGAGGTGAGCAAAGATGTTACCTTTGAGGAGGAGGTATCCTTTAAAATATCTAGAGGATCTCACATGGAGATTGATCCAATTGATCCAATTGATCTCGTTGTTCTTGTAGCTCCAATTGATGTCTCGAGAGATACTGCAGTAGGTCGGAAGAGACCTACATGGGCTCGTTAGACTTTGCAGGAGGAAAAAGGATATGCAACACCTCATGGTACCTTCTGAGTGAGCAAGAGACCTCAGAGATATTCATTCTATGCCACAATTATGAGCCACATCATTCATTTTGAGCCTTCATGTTATGAGGAGGAAACTAGTCATCCAGTATGGAGAGATGTCACGATGGAGGAGTACCAATCCATCATGAAGAATGATGTGCGGGATATTGTTTCGAGACTTGAGGGGAAGTCTTTAGTGACTTCCAAATGGATCTACAAGATCAAACACACAGTTGATGGGAGAATTGAGAGGCACAAAATGATATTTGTTTCTAGATGATTCTCTCAGGTGGAGGGAATAAATTATGAGGAGACATTTGCTCCTGTTGCTCGATACACTTCTATCTGGATGATTATTTCCCCTGCAACATCCATGGGTTGGAGAGTACATCAGATGGATGTAAAGACAACCTTTCTCAATGGAGAGATTGAGGAAGAAGTATACATCGAGAAACTAGATGGTTTCATGATACATGAGAAGGAGTCTCATGTGTGTAGGTTGAAGAAGGCCTTGTATGGACTTATGCAGCCACCTCGAGCTTGGTATGCGAGGATTGATGGACACCTGGTGTTTTTCAGGCTTCAACAAAAGTGTTGTCGATCCCAGCATGTACTACAAGACTGTTAATGGTGAGCCCCTGATTTTGTTCCTCTACGTTGATGATTTAATCCTCACTGGTACAGAGAGCCTTATTGCTGAATGCAAGTATGCATTGGACTCTAAGTTTGAGATGAAGGACCTTGGTATGATGCACTACTTCTTGGGAATAGAGGTGTGGCAGAGAACTGATGAGATCTTCCTGAGTCAGTGGAAGTACATAGTTGAGGTATTGAAGAAGTTTGGGATGTTGAACTTGAAGCCCGTGGCTACACCAATGGTGACAAATTTGAAGAAACTATATGTGTCTTCTTTCGATTCTGACGAAATTCATCTGAATCTGTACAAACAGTTGATTGGATCAATGATGTACATGGTTAACAATATACCAAATATTTGCTATGCAGTGAGTGCACTTAGTCAGTTTATGAGTCAACCGAGATAGACACACTGGATTGCTGCGAAGCATGTGTTGAGATACCTGCGAGGCATAGTTGGACATGGTCTGAGATATACTTCCAGTATTGATATGATATGAAAAGAATATATTGACTCTTATTGGGTAGGGAGTGCAATGGATAGAAAGATAACCTTCGAGTGTTGCTTCACTTTGGATCTTCCATGTTTTTTTGGTGTAGCAGGAAACAAACTTCTGTGGCTTTGAGAACAATAGAAGCAGAGTACATTGCATTAAGTATGTCAGTCTGTGAAGCAGTTTGGATTCACAAGATCCTTGTAGATTTATCTGAACATGTGCTGGATTCCACTATTATTCATTATGGTAACCAAAGTTGTGTGAAGATCTCAAAGAATCCAATGTTTCATGACAAGTCGAACCACATTGAAATCAAGTACCATTACATCCGAGACATGGTACAAAGGAAGTACTGGTGCAGTACCTTCCTACAGATGAGCAGGTTGCTGATGTTCTTACCAAACCCGGATGAAGTTCAAGTACTTCCATGAAAGACTTGGCATGGCAAAGAATGCCTCCCTCGCTGATAGGGAGTGTTGATGTTTGCAACTTCCTGAGCCATTCTCCAGATCGTACTCTTCTATGACTAAGTTGACTTGATCTATGATGACACTTATCCAAGAAGGGATAAGTGTGTTTTGGCTTATATCCCAACGTCCCTTGTGGAGAGCACATGAGGACACATCCCATGTGGAGAGCACATGAGGACATGTCAAGGGAGTTGAATTGGACGTCACACACTATGGGGAGTTGACCCTAGTGTTTCTAGAGGGAGTAGCCTCTAGAATTCCACATGGGAGTGTCATGTGTGATAGAAATTCTCCAGATTGTACTCCTCTGTGAATTGAGTTGAGTTGATCTGCGAGGACACTTATCCGAGAAGGTATAAGTGTGTTTGGGATTATAGCCCAAAATCCCTTGTGGAGAGCACATGAGGACACATCCCTTGTGGAGAGCACACAAGGAAATGTCAAGGGAGTTGACCTTGATGTTACACACTATGAGGAGTTGACCCCAAGTGTTCCTAGAGGGAGTAGCCTCTAGAAGTCCACATGGGAGTGCCATGTGTGACAAACCTTTTGCTACTATGGTGGTCGTGTACCACTAGTAGAGACTGTGTGTCTCTGGACAATAGTTGTGTACTACTATGGAAAGATACCTCCCTAGCTAAGAGGGAGTGTTGATGTTTCAACATCGGGCAAACCTTCTCCTAGATTGGGTTGCAGACCAAGGGAGATAGGATACATTTATCATAAAGGTGCACTTGTGGTAAATGGGACCAAGCGTAGTCATTCCTTGATCATGACAAGAAATAATATGGACTCGAGGTGCTTGAAGTGCTTTCCACGTGTTAGTTAGCATCAAACTGACATTCACTCACAGGTGTGTACTTTTGGTGAAAGATCCTGATGTGGTATTTGTCCTAGTCATGGTGATTTGACAAGGAATAATAAAGACTCAAGATGCTATATGCTATTACATGTGGACCCAGAGTGAGTCTGATCTTAGAGAGAGTTAATTGGTTCAGAGGGAGAGCCGCAGAAGGAGTTTCTCCTTGGTTTAGGTGGGAGAGAGACGTCTCCCAAGATTGACAGACAAGTGTCATGAGTCTAGGGTGAATTTTGTATACTTAAAAGACAAGCTTGGCATGATGAAGAATGTCTCCCTCGTTGATAGGGAGTGTTGATGTTTGGACAACATCGAGAAGACATTCTCTTAGAATAATAATTAATAGTATAATTATTGATTATTAAATATCATATATAATAAGTAAATGATAATAATA
>JASDQU010736490.1:147234-182038 GCA_032191745.1 Picea mariana
AATTTTCGACTTCCTTGTGAGCTTGAGCTAGGATATAAGAAAGAGTATAATCAACTAGAAGGGGTTTTGAAATCATTTAGTTTATTATTGCATTAGAGTCCCCAACTATAGACAAAGAATGAATTTGGAGACCATTTTCTTTTATTGTTTGGAAATTAATATATCAAATAGATTCTACTTGATTATCAGATGCTTTTCCTAGTTCCCAAGCATAGGTTGCTTCCATTTTTCCTCTAAGATTTATGATGACCCCCGCCTACACCTACCACCCCTTAAAAATAGTCATTAAAAGATTGTTCAAGAGGAGAATAATTTTTCACATTTAGTTGGATAAAAACCATTTCTTAAAGTTTTAAAAGCCTTTATAAAACATGGCCTCTTAACTTGATTTTAAAAATTATTCTCACCTTCTCATTATGTTCACAATGAAACATTTTCTTAGTTTAGAAGAGGAAACTTGAAAAGTCTAAAATATGCCTCTTAAAGAATAATCAAATAAGAAGAGCATATGTTATATCATAGAGTCATTTAATCTTGTAGCAAACTTTCCTTCAATTATATGAATCCAATGATACAAGGAGTCATAGTTCCTATCAATCTAGAATTCAATGAAATTTTGGATGATTTGAGTTGATTTAAAATTGGGAAAAACTCCTAAGGAAATTGTTCCACCATACTTGGAACTTGGATCATAATACAACTTTGAGAGTGCTTAAAATTTCTTTTGAATTCTTATCATATTTGTGAATGAAAAAAGATTATGTTTACAACAAGATTAACTTACTTCCCACATCACACTAGTTAGAAGTGTTAGTGATTATTTCTAAATAACTTAAATTAATGTACAATTATAAGATCTTGGTTCAAAACAATAATTAATGGTGTAGATTATTATGCATTAATAGTATAGAATATAAATATGTATATAGATTATTGTGCATTAATAATATAAAGTTTAAATATATGTATATACATAATAAATGAAGTTTATATTTTTTCACATAGAATCAATAATAAATAGAAAAATAAAACTTTATAAAAAATATCTTTATTTCCACAATGTAGATTATACCACCTTCATAAATGCACCTAAATGCACCTTTTTATTGTTTGGAAATTAATATATTTTAATATTACTATTTATTAGAGGAAATATGAGACATAATTTAACATAAAATCCTTTAGTCATATTCATGTCACACTATGACAACAAAAAAAAATGCACAAAATATATATATATATATATATATATTAATTTAATTTAATTTTTATGTATGTATATTTATTGAACATATTAAGTATAAGTATTCATTAAATATGAAACTAAATTATGCATTATAATCTATATAAATATTAATACAAAATACATGAAAAAATGAATTTTTATTATTTCAAATCTAAAATTGAAATAGAATATGTTTATCTTAAGAGGAAACTTTTTTCCTTAACATTATATAGTTTAGTAACAATTTGTTATTAGAAAATGGAAGTTCCATATTTCATGAGATTTATAAGAAAATAAAATATTAGATACGAAACTAAATTATGCATTATAATCTAAACAAAGATTAATACAAAATACATTGAAAAATGAATTTTTATTATTTCAAATCTAAAATTGAAATAGAATATGTTTATCTTAAGAGGAAATTTTTTCCATAGCATTATATAGTTTAGTAACAATTTGTTATTAGAAGATGGAAGTTCCATATTTCATGAGATTTATTAAGAAAATAAAATATAATATTAAAGAAAAGATTGATATGTAATAAAAAATTGAGTATTTAATTCTATAGATGGAAGTTCCATATTTCATGGGATTTATAGAGATAAAATATAATATTAAAGAAAAGATTATTTCATGGGATTTATAAAGATAAAATATAATATTAAAGAAAAGATTATTTCATGGGATTTATAAAGATAAAATATAATATTAAAGAAAAGATTATTTCATGGGATTTATAAAGATAAAATATAATATTAAAGAAAAGATTCACATGTAATAAATAATTGATTATTTAACTCTATTGTAGTGTGCTTACCATCACTACGCACTAGTGTAGTTATGTGTCTATGGTGCACATATAAGAATATTTTTACAAAAATGTTAACCCCAATACAAGGTATGTATGCACTAGTGTGTCTCCAATACAAGGTTAACCCCAATATTTTCATGTACAGTAATTTTTTTAAAACAATGTGTTTTACAAAATTTGACTTATCATAGATAACTCTAAATAGGTGCAATATGTACCAAAATTCTTGGTATGATTGTATTTGATAATAAGCACTATGTTGTTCAATTGTTTAGTATACATCAATTCGATTTTTATTTTAAAATATTATTCTTTATAAAATTCAAGTACATGTGTATCAAAATTCTTGGTATGATTGTGTTTGATAATAAGCACTATGGTGTTCAATTGTTTAGTATACATCAATTGGATTTTTATTTTAAAATATTGTTCTTTATAAAATTCAAGCACGAGTAACCATTTTTTAAAATGTTATTTGTAGTGTGTTTAGATATATAAATGCATTGGTGCATGTGTTAACATAGTTCACTGATGCATTTCATTGTTTTTAGGTGTGCTAATTTGAAAACCTTAGATAAAACTTTCACTCGCTCACATCTGTTATAAACCTCTGCTAAAAGTATAACGGGGAGAAATGTTTTCACTAAAACCTCTGTTAATTAATGTTTTCCTTGTAGTGACAATCCAAACAACTTTTGTTCAGTGATTTTTTTTCAAATCCTTATCATTTGGGAGTTAGTAAATTTGAGTAAATTGCACCAATTTTCCTTGAGATTAGACAAAATGGAAAACTCGAGAAGTCATTTTGCAAGACACACAAGGGTTGACATGAACAACATCTAATAAAACCTAGGATTAAAACATGATCAAAATCAAAACAATAATAGTGTTTGATATATAAATTCTACTAGTTTTCCTTTATTTTTATTTCATTAGGGACAAGTCTAAACATTATTTTTTTTTTTACTTTTTGGGCAATTATCACCATAATCCGACATTCCAATTGTTGGTGAAATTGCAATTTTCTATTGTTAAAATTGCAATTTTGAATGCATATATGGATCCAACAACCTAAAAAACCTCTAATCCACCCATATTGTGCAATATTAGGAATTGATATTTGCAATTCCATCAATTCTTTTAAATTTTGGTATGTTTTTGGGAAAACTAATAAAAAAACACAACTAAAAAAGGTTCGAAAAGTCTAATATTTAGACTATGATTTTTATTAGTGAAAAAACTTGCCATGACATATTTCTTTTCTCCAAAATAAATGGAGGAGCATGTTGACGATTCCAAATGGCTTGTCAAGTTGGTAAGAGAGAATGTCTGATGGTAGGTCCCAATCAGACCTAATCTCTTTTGGGATGGCATTTTCGACCAATATGTGGGCTTGGTTTCCACTAAGAACTAAAAGAAGAAAAAGAGGAAAGGAAATGAACTATCCCCCAAATAATTCTAGTTAAACCTAAATCTAATCTAAAATGAAAGCAAACTAATCTAACCTAACTACTTCCAACCTATCTTACGCAGGAGCAAGACTAATAGTTGAGCACAACTTAGAATGATATTTTTGACAACAAAAATAGTTCATGGCAACCAATAATATGTTAGAAAAACAATATTTCAGATATCATCTCAAATAGTTGCATAAGAGACCTATAACATCATCTATGTACTCATTAGAAATCACAACATCATAATAATTCTAAATACTAAGCACATAAATAGTTCATATGATCAACACTCAGAAAAACTCAATGACAAACACATTTATGGATTAGTCCCCAAAACATTTGATACAATTATGGCTTCAAAATAGCTTATGCTCTTTGTATATCCAACAATAAGAGTATCAACAGTCTATAAAACGAGTAAAAGTCCACTACTACATTCAACAAGTTCTATTTTATAAGACAAGAGAGACTCCTCAGTTCTTGTAATTGTTCACATCATGTCCCTTTGTTTTGTGATCATGCTACTTTGAACTTCTTTTTCATTTTTTTAAATGAACATGTAAGCATTATAAATAGAAGTTGAAGAGACTCATGAGTGGTTATTCTCTCTCTAAGGTAGTTCATAAATGATATTTATTTAAAATATTATTAACTCTAATCGTTCTTGTCTTATTCTATTATTCAAAATGTTTCTGAGTGTTTCTAGTGTTAGTATGTTGGTTAAGATCATCCAATATTATTATTCTTTGTTTCAGCCTTCTAGAGTGCTCTTTCAATGATCTAGGTGGATATTGGTGGCTACCCACCTATTCCAACTGGCTCCTCTTGACACTTTTTAGTTCAACACACTCTTCTGTACTTCTTTGTAATTGTGGGTTCTACACTTTTAGGGTTGTCTCAATCCCTACACATCTTCCAGGTGGAGACTGGCGGCTGTCCACCTAATCCAACTATCTTATTTTGGATGTTTTCATGTCAACACATCTTTCTGTACTTCTAAGGCTATTTTGGGGCCCTAAACAATATTTTTTTGGCTTGCCACAGTCAAACTGTAGATGGAGCAGCAAAATTTTTATGACGTAATGTGTAGTTCTCGAAAAGACCTTTACAATGGGCTATCACGCGCCTAAAACAAAGGTCATATGAGAAAGTTATGACCCCAAAAAGTTGAGGTACCAACTTACCCATCAGGGCACACATAACTTTTGGTGTTTCATCTTCTAGGGCAAGGCAATGATTGCGTATTTGTGGTAGTTGATCGGTTTTCGAAGATGGCCATCTTCACAGCCTGCAAGAAGAACATCACAACGACAGATACTACCAAGCTCTTCTTCGAACAAGTGTGGTTCCATTTTGGGATACCATAGACCATCATCTCCGACCGGGACAACAGGTTCCTCAACACATTTTGGTTGAATCTCTGGTCACTGTTGGACACCAAGCTCTCCACTCCCAAACCAACGACCAAACATAGGTTGTCAATCAGATGATTGTGCACATCATGCGCATGTACAACTCTAAGCATCCGTATACATGGGACAAGAGTCTTCCCTATGTTCAACACAGTTACAACAAGGCTATCGATAGCTCTATCGAACATAGCCCATTTCAGGTGGGGTTGGGATTCCAACACTTGGGTCCCATTGATGTTGCACTACCTATTGAAAAAACATAGACATAATATTCCCATGTTTAGTTTGAGACTGAAAAAGCCACCAGATTCATTGAGTGGATTCAAAACATCCGCTAACAGCTCCATGAGATTTTGCAGAAAGCCAATGCTAAGTGCAAGAAATGCCATGATTAACATAAGGTACCACACCAATTTCAAGGGGGAGACAAGGTCTGGTTAAATTTGTAGAAAGAGTGCCTTACAGGGCCCCATTAGAAGCTCCACCCACTTCACTATGGGCCTTACACTATCACCAAGGCTGTGGGTAACAATGCTTTTGAGCTCAACACTCCACCCTTCCTTGGCTTGCACCCAATGTTCAATGTGGACCTCCTTCGACCATATTTTCCACCATTATTGGACACCTCAGAGATCGCAGAACAACTGACACCAAAAGATATCAATCATGACTACATGGAACAGGCGTCGATTGATCAGATAGTGGACACACAGGTCAAGGGAACTCACTATCAAAGGAACTAGACTTATCGAGTTGTCAAGGCATCGCAACTCCTACACCAAGGAAAGTGGCTCACCCGGGGCCAAATTTAGTAGAAGTTTCCTCACCTGATGAGGGAACTAAACACAATGGATACCATTGCTTCCTAAGGGGGGAGGACTGATCTAGGTGGATATTAGTGACCACCCACCTATTCCAAATGGCTCCTCTTAATAGTTTTTAGTTCAACACGTTCTTCTGTACTTATTTGTAATTGTGTTTTCTACACTTCCGGGGCTATCTGAATCCCTACACATCTTCCAAGTGGAGACTGGTGGTCTCCCACCTAATCCAAATGGCTTATTTTGTAAGTTTTCATGTCAACACATATTTTTGTACTTCCAGGGTCGTTTTGGAGCCCTAAACAATGTTTTTTTGGCTTGCCACAGTCAAACTGTAGACAAAGTCAGAGTTTGATGACGTAATGTGTAGTTCTCGAAAAGATTTTTCTAATGGGCTATCACGTGCCTAAAACGAAGGTCGTATGAAAAATGTTACGACCCCGGGAAGTTGAGGTACCAACTTACCCATCGGTGCCCACATAAATTTTGGCATTTCATCTCCTATGGTTAGGTTTTTGGATGTCTAAGGTTTTGGCTTTGATGAGTAATGTTAAAAAGGCCATTGGAGCCTCATTGTAATCATTCTGCTCAGACAGATGCATGTAGCAGCCACATCTCTTCTCAGAGATAGCTACCTCCATTCAAGCAAGTTGCCTCAATTCTCCCATTTTACAGTTTCAGCCTATTTCATTTATTAAATAGAATATATTGTTCACTGGATATCTGCGTTATTCTCCATATCTCTGTGTTTATTGTACTCAATATTTTAATCAGCTCATTCCGTTCCTAAATCCGGATCAATGGTATCAAAGCAATTTTCTCTTCATTGAGTTTTCTTCATGCTTGTCCCCGACAAGATCTGGGTACAAGAAGTTGGGACTCGAACCAGTCGAGCCTTTGCAAGATCGACCATGTCGAGCTTGAAAACAACCCATGGGGGACGAAAATAAAGATGATGGAGCAGGATATCCTTTTAAAATGTTGTTTGAGGAATCCATTGCACGAAAAAGGAACGAAATGATGTACAACTTTGCACAGATCCTTCGGCGACTGCCCACAAGAGAAGCATCTTCATCAAGTGACCATGCAACCCCCTTCAAGGTACATGTGAATTTTGATATTCCATTATTTGAAGGACTGATAGATTCAAATGTTGTAGATAAATGGTTAAATCTACTCGAAGGGTATTCTTTGGTCCACAATTTTTCTGATAGGGAAAATATTAGTTTTTCACTCCTCAAGGCCGTCTCCCATTTTAAGGATTGGTGGGATACTTACTCTGAGAAAAGGGCCAAAGAGGAATCTGCAATATTTATGGTCTCCCCTACATGGGATTCCTTCCGGGATGCCATTAAAAAACAATACTACCCTGTTGGAAGCTATGAGGACCAGTACACCAGATGGACCACCCTGTGTTAGGAAAGGGACCAGATAGTACCAGATTTCACCAATATTTTCCATACCATGCACACCAAATTGGGTATCAAAGAATCTGAGTGACATCTGGTGCTCAAATACTACATTTGTTTTCATAGATACATTCAAACAGAAATGGAGTTTCTAGATATCTCATCATTGGGTACGGCTTATAGATATGTTGTCAAGATCGAGAAAAAATTTAAGTAGAAGAGGCGACCGTTTGGATCTGCAAAATCCTCGCAGCAAAAGTAAGGAAAAGGAGACCCCAACCCACACAACAAGGGACATAGCAAAGATGGCCACTCTCAGGACAACCAATCCAAGCCGCAACACAAGAAGGGTAATGAGAAGTCGAAGAAGGACACGGGAAAATGGTGTGAATACCATAAAATCTCTTGGCACAATACCGAATAATGTCGCTCCAAGAAGTCACTCGTGGTCGAGCTGAAGGCTTCCGAGTCAGAGGTCGATTTTGACTTCGAATAAAATCCAGAACAAGGAAGCAGATTATCGATGCTAAACCCAGTGCCACTATTGTTACTACCAAAGTCCAGCCAAGCGAACCAGAAGAACCAGAGAAAGGGGAATGCCTCTTTCACTCACAGATGTGGGTAAAGGGGGGATCCGCTTCATTTCATTGTCGATAGCGACAGTCGGAAGAACCTGATCTTAGAAGAGGTCATCAAGTGGCTGGACCTGTTGACGACACTGCACTTGCAACCCTACACCATCGACTGGCTTCACTAAGGAAGAGATCTTTGTGTCAGACAACAATGTCGTCTTCCCTATGACATCAAGCCCTTCAAAGATGAGGTATTTTGTGATATTGCTCCCCTTGAAGTTTGAGATGTTCTTTTAGGACAACTATACTTGTGGAAGCCTCATGCTGTGTATGATTCTAGACCTCGCAGTGTTATTATTACTTTGGGTAGACAATTATACAAGAAACTAGAGGTAGCGTCGCCTACCCCTATTTCTTTAATCTTTGCNCTTGCTTCTACTACAAAGAGAGGCTTTGTGGTAGAAGCAAGTGGACGAGATCATGGACGAGTACAAAGACATCTTCTCCTCACCCACCGGGGTACCGACGCAATGCCAAGTCAAGAATCCAATTGATCTAACCCCTGGTGCACCTCTGCCTAAAAAAGCTAGTCTATCATCGTTCACTGATGGAAAATGACGAAATCAAGCGTCAAATCCAAGAGCTGCTCCAAAAGGGGCACATCGGACCCAACTCCTCCCCTTGCGAAAGCTCGATTGTACTGGTGCAGAAGAAGGATGAGACCTGGTGGATCTGCATTGATTATAGAGCATTAAACAAAATCACAGTCAGGAACCAATACCCAATTCCTAGAATTGATGACCTTCTTGACCAACTCAAGGGGCAAAGTTATTCAACAAGATTGACCTAAAGTATGGATACCACCAGGTTCCCATCAAACCAACTGATGTATGGAAGGAAACTTTCAGATCTAAAGAAGGTCTCTTCGAATGGCTGGTCATACCCTTTGGCTTAAAAAATGCACCAACCAATTTCATGAGGATGATGGATGATGTATTGAGACCCTTGACCAACTATTTTGTGGTGGTATATTTGGATGAAATCCTCGTCTTCAACAGAACTTGGGAGGAGCACATGCAGCATATTCAACAAGTTTTGAACACTCTGCAACAGAACAAGCTATATGCCAACTTGGAAAAATGATCCTTTGGCATGAACAAGGTCCAATACTTGAGCTACATTGTTGATGAACATGGGCTACATGTTGATCCAACTAAGATCCAAGTCATTCGTGACTAGCTAGCCCCGACCACACTAACCGAGCTTCGAAGCTTCTTGGGACTGGCCAACTTGTACTGACGGTTCGTGTTGGGATTCTCCCATATTGCATGGGCCCTCAACCAAGTGACCAAGGGCGGTGGCAGGGAAAATTTTGCGTGGGGGAAGGAACAAAAATGAGCATTTGATGATTTGAATAATCACTTGTGCTAAGCTCCAATCCTCTCCTTTCCCGATCTGCAACAACCTTTCAAGATTGAGACTGATGCATCTGACTACACTGTAGGCGCAGTTCTCACTCAACATGGTCATCCGGTGGCATACCATAGTGAGACACTCTCAGATATTGTTCGGAAATACCCCACCTAAGACAAGGAAATGTATTCCATTGTACAATCCTATCTTCAATGGAAACATTATATTCTGGGAAAGGAGAAAATCATCCACACTGATCACAAGTCTCTACAGTTCATAAAAACACATGGGAAGTTGTAGAACGAACGCCATCATAAGTGGTCCACCTACCTGCAACAATTCCATTTCAAAATCAAGTATAAGACAGGGAGAACAAATCATGTCGATGACTACCTCAGTCAACCTCTTGTGGCTACACTCACCACTGTGCTCCATTCCCGTGGACATGAGGCATCTAAGTGGCCCGAACTTTATCAACAAGATCCAAACTTTTCCACCACCTATCATCTCTTGGGTACAAGCACGAATGTCACCAATTTTGACATTTAGTATGGACTGTTATACCATCTGGGCCATCTCTATGTTCCTACAAGCGAGCGTGCAAAACTAATTTGAGAGGCTCACTACAGTGGGATGGCATGACATTTTGACGTGGAGAAAACTATGGCCATTCTACAGAAACGTTTTTATTGGCCAAAACTTGGACATGACATCATCAATTATATCAGATCTTTCATTGTCTATGCCATTGCCAAGCCAACCATCAAGAAGTAAGGCTTATACACCCCTCTTCCTACTCCCGAGAAGCCTTGGGAATCCATCTCGATGGATTACATGTCTGGCCTTCTGTCCACCAAGCAAGGAAATGATTGTGTATTTGTGGTAGTTGATCAATTTTTGAATATGGCCATCCTCACAGCCCGTAAGAAGGACATCACAATGGTAGATATCGCCAAGATCTTCTTCGAACGAGTGTGGGTCCATTTTGGGATACCACAGACCATCATCTCTGACTGGGACTATAGGTTCCTCAACACATTTTGGTCGAGTCTCAGGTCACTATTGGACACCAAGCTCACTAAATCCACTGATTTCCACTCCCAAATCGACGACCAAAAAGAGGTTGTCAATTCGATGATTGTGCACATCTTGCGCATGTACAAATCTAAGAATCCACATACATGGGATGAGAGTCTTCCCTATGTTCATCACAGTTACAACAAGGCTCTTCATAGCTCCACTGACCATAGCCCATTTCAGGTGGGGTTGGGATTCCAACCCTTGGGTCCCATTGATGTTGCACTACCTCTTGCAACCACACAAACAAAAATATTCCCATGTTCAATCTGAGATTGACAAAGCCACTAGATTTATTGAGTGGATTCAACACATCCGCCAATAGGTCCATGAGATTTTGAAAACATCCAATGCTAAGTACAAGAATCACCATGATCAACACAAGGTACCACACCAGTTTCAGGTGGGAGACAAGGTCTGGTTACATTTTCAGAAATATCACCTTACAAGGACCCATCGGAAGCTCCTCCCATTTTGCTATGGGCCTTACACTATCACCAAGGCTATGGGTAGAAATGCTTTTGAGATTAACACTCCACCCTTCCTTGAATTGCACCCAGTGTTAAATGTCGACCTCGTTCGCCATATTTTCCACCATTATTGGACACCTCAGAGATCACAGAACAACTAACATCAACAGAGCTCAACCATGACTGCATGGAACATGCATCCACTGATCATATAGTGGACACACAGGTCAAGGGAACTCGCCATAAAAGGATCCAACTTTATTGGGTTGTCAACGTAGGGAAACTCCTACACCAAAACTGTAGACCTTTCCAATAGGCTATCACACGCCTAAAATTGAGGTCGTATGCAAACGTTAAGACCCCAGAAAGTTGAGGTACCAACTTACCCGTCGGGGCCCACATAAATTTTGGCGTTTCATCTCCTAGGGTTATGTTTTTGGATGTCTAGGGTTTTGGAATTCATGAGTAATGTTAAAAAGGCCTTTGGAGCCTCATTGTACTAATTTTGCTCAGATGGATGTGCATAGCAGCCACATCTCTTTTCAAAGATAACTACCACCATTCGAGCAAGTTGTTTCAGTTCTGCAGTTTTACAGTTTCAACCTATTTCATTTATTCAATAGAAGATATTGTTCACTGGATATATGTTCTTTTATTCATATCTCTATGTTTATTGTATTTCGTCTGTTAATCAGTTTGTTCCGCTCCTAAATCCGAATCAGTGGTATCAGAGCATTTTTCTCTTCATTTATTTTTCTTTGTGCATGTGCTCGACAAGATATGGATGCAAGAAGTTGAGACTTGAACTAGTCGAGCCTTTGCAAGATCGGCGCGCTGAGCCCAAAAACGACCCATGGGGGACAAAAAGAAAGATGATGGAACAATATATCCTTTTAAAATGTTGCTCGAGGAAGCCCTTGTGCGACAAAGGAATGAAATGATGGACAAATTTGCACAGATCCTTTGGTGGCTGCCCATAGGAGAAGCATCTTCATCAAGCGACCATGCAACCCCCTTCAATGTATAGGTAGATTTTGATATTCCATTATATGAAGGACTGATAAATGCGGATGCTCTAGATAAATGGTTGAATCTGCTCGAAGGGTATTTTTTGGTCCACAATTTTTTTGATAGGGAAAAGATTACTTTTGCACTCCTTAAGGCCATCCCCCATGTTAAGGACTGGTGGGATACTTACTCTAAGCAAAGGGCCATAGAGAAATCTACAATATTTGCGGTCGCCCCTACATGGGATTCCTTCCAGGATTCCATTAATAACAATACCACCCTATTGGAAGCTATGAGGACCAATACACCAGATGGACCACCCCGCGTCACAAAAGGGACCAAACAATACCAGATTTCATCAATATTTTCCATACCCTGCGCACCAAATTGGGTATCAAAGACTCTGAGTGACATATGGTGCTCAAATACCACGATTGTTTGCATAGATACATTCAAACAAAAATGGAGTTTCTTGATATCGCATCATTGGGTACGGATTATAGATATGATGTTAAGATCGAGCATAAATTTAAGAAGAAGAGGCTAGAGTTTGGATCTGCAAACTCCTCACAGTCGAAGCAGGGAAAAGACGGCCCCAACCCACACAACAAGGGACAGAGAAAATATGGCCACTCTGAGGACAACGAGTCCAAGTCGCAACACAGAAGGGCACGAGAAAATGGTGTGAATACGATAAAAGCCCTTGGTACAACACAGAAGAATGCCACTCCAAGCAGTCACTCGTGGTCGAGCTGAAGGATTCCGAGTCAGAGGCTGAGTCCGACTCCGAATCAAATATAGATGGAGGGAAGCGAATTATCGATGCTGAACCCAGTGCCACTATCGCTACCACCAAATTCCATCCAAGTGAACCAAAAGAACTAGAGGAAGGGGAAGGCCTCTTTCTGATCCGAGATCTTTTCATCATGACTTATAAAGAATTGCATTAAATGAGCATAAATTAAAGTGCACCATTAAAGAAGGGAAAACTTAAAAATAAAGAGACATAAGCATTATATATTAACACAAAAACTTGATAATGGAGTTCGTCCCTGGTGGATTACGTCTCCGGGTCCTGCTCTCAAATGGGTAGGCTCTTTCATTAACCTAGAAAAGAATTTGGCAAATACATAAATATACCTCATTCTGAAATCAAGTTGCAAAAATAATGCTCAGATTAGAAAACAAGCATCACCACTGAATTCGTGGCGTCAAATTACCTAAATATGATTGTCTCCATGCTCCAATCCGACTCAAGAACTCCCAGGCCCAAGAAGAATTATGTCTCAGTTTCTTTGCCCTCTGCAACATGCAATGATGACTGTACCGTCTCAAAATCCATGCCCACAGGTCATACAGTCCACGCCTCTTCCCTCATGAATCTGGTCAGATTACACCTTTTAATTAATATCCGTGGGCAGATGTATTAAGAGGTACCCATGGCACATTGGTTGTGGGCGGAATTGTTAAGTCTTAGGCATCAACGAAGGTTCCGAGGTCGAATCCCACCAGAATCCATTTTGGTGTGTTGGTTGTATATATATATATATATATATATTGCAATATATGATTCTTGTTAACTTTAGCGGAGTCTAGAAGTCCTTCCAACTGCTGCTAAAAATTGGCGCGACTGTCAGATTTGGCGGACCCGCCTTTTTTTTAATTTCAAAATTCGTTCACGGGTTGATATTGGGCGTTTCAGGGGTACCGCGTGTCACCTACTGATTGGGCCACGTGGCACCAGCTGATTAGTCCACCTATTTATTGACATCAATCTCTTGTCAATCCGTACATGACACGTGGTGCTTTCTGGGTGGTGCCACATGGCGTCGCCTGGAGGTGCCATGTGGCACTTTTCTACTGGTCCACATGGACCCCTGAAAAGCCCATTGGCGGGTGACACGTGGCAGAATATGGTACTACCACATGGCATGCTAACATCAGCAGCCGTCATGCTGACGTGACCCTGCCATGTCAGCTACCAATGTCATGCTGACATCAATAATATAGATGATGATGTGACCCCCTGTTAATTGGCCCTGTTTGACCGCGAATATCTTTCAAACCATAAATCTATTTGTGCCGTTAGAAATCTTGCGACGCGCTCTTCACGATAATGTTGTTTTCACTGAGTTTTGGGAACTTTCAATTTTTCCCTTTCTTTGTCTGCTGGAGCCATTCTGAGTTTTCTAATTTGCCTCTGCGAGTTCCGAGTTATTCTTAGCCTTCTCTCGATTCTTTTTGGATCACGCCTTCCCACTGAGAGATTTTTAGACCACCAAAAGATTTCATCAATCAACTGGTAAGTGAGGGAAGAGTCCCCTCACTTTTTCCTTCTCGATCCACTTTGCCTTGCTTAGATGTGTGCCTTTTAATCCTACTCGAAGATAATCAACATCACCTTTGCGTGAAGATCTCGTCCTCTTGTCCAGGATGATATCTTCCTGTAGCTCATCCAAGTACTCAAGTGAAAACTCATCAACTGATGGTATTGAAACTTCCTCATCTTGATGCATGATCATGGGAGGCTAAAAAAGTTTCAAGTTCTCAACGTTCACAACTGAGTAAATCTACATATAAGGTGGAAGATCCAGATGAAAACCATCGGTACTGCTTTTCTCCAAGATATTGAAGGGTCCGTAACGAATGTGCTTGAGTTTCTTGCCTTCACCCTTCAATATCTGCTTGTTGATGTGAAGCCATACCCGGTCTCCAACCTGGAACTGATGATCAACCAAGTGCTTTTCATGCCGAGCTTTATACTGTGCTTGACATTTCTCCAACTATTCCCCGACTGCCTTGTGTATCTGCTGGATCCTCTGGATGAACTTGCGGGCTCTGTCCTTTATTCTTTCTTCATTTACATCGACATCTCTCCTGTACATCAAGTCCAAAGGAACCCTTAGTAGGTACCCAAAACATGCCTCAAAAGGTGAACTCTGAGTGGATGAATGTAAAGCTCGGTTGTACACATGCTGTACATAGGGTATCTGTTCATCCCATACCTTGGGATGCTTGTTGGAATAGCCTCGAATCAAAAGTACCATTGTTCGATTTACCACCTCTATCTGTCCGTTGGTCTGTGGATGGAAAGCAGTGCTCCTCTTCAATTTGGTGTCCATCATTCTCCACAAGCTAGTCCAAAAGTCCCGAAGGAATCGAGTATCTCGATTCGAGACGATAGATGTGGGTAATCCAAAGTGAACCCAAACTTGCTGAAAGAAGAGATTAGCAATTTGTTCAGCAGTGATCTACTTTTTACATGGCATCAAGATACACATCTTGCTGAACCTATCCACTACAACATACAAATAATCATGACCCCCTTTGGTCATTGGTAAACCCCCTACAAAATCCATCGAGACACTTTCCCATGGATGGGATGGAACATGAAGTGGTGAGTATAGCCCCAGTTTTCTATTAGTGGGCATACAAGTAGAACACATCACACACCCCTTTACATATTTAGCTACAATTTCTTTCATTTGAGGCCAGTAACGAAATCAAACGTCATATCTAAGAGCTACTTAAAAAGGGGCACATCATACCCAACTCCTCCCCTTGCGGAAGCCCGATTGTACTAGTGCAGAAGAAGGATGAGACCTGGCGGATCTGCATTGATTACAGAGCATTAATCAAAATCATAGTTAGGAACCGATACCCAATTCCCAGAATTGATGACCTTCTTGACCAATTCAAGGGTCAAAGTTCTTCAACAATATTGACCTAAAGTTTGGCTACCACCAGTGATCCGGAAGGATCTAGAGAACATCTCAAAATTTTTAGAAGTGTCCAAGGAGGCTCAGAATGGCCTCAGCAGATAGAGAAAGCGAAAAAATTCAAAGTATTCAAAGCTTATAAAAATCGACATCATTGTGAAGAGCGTGTTGTAAGCTTTCCAGCGACGTAAACGGTTCGTCAAATAGAGTTACAGATAAAAAAATATTCGCGGTCAAAGTTTGGTCAACCTAGCCCAGTCAGCAGGGGATGAATCAAAATCCATACTGCTGACGTTAGCATTAGTACGGATGATGTCAGCATCCGTACAAGTATGTGGCAACTACAATAGGTGACATGTGTCATGATGACATGGCAACACCAGAGGCTGCCACGTGTCACTGATATTTGGTATTTTTGGGTCATTTTGTGGACCAGTAAGTATGTGCCACGTGGAAGTCCATACAACCACATAGTAGACTATACAAATGACATGGAAATCGTACAGACACGTGGTAGGTGATTGTGTAGATCATACAAAGGATGTGGAAACCGTACAGACACGTGGTAGGTGACTATGCAGACTGTACGGGACGTGGCATTCGTACAGGACATGGCAGGTGACATGGCATCCATACAACCACATGGAAGGTCACGTGGCAGACACAATGGCTATGAGGTCAGCATGTTGACGTGGCCCAATGACAACATGCCATGTGGCATGCTGGTTTGGCACTTTGGGCCACCAAATGGGCCAATGGAAATGTGACACGTGGCACCCCATGTGACGCCACATGGCACTACCCAAGAGCAACCACGTGGTCCTATCGCAGGTCAACACATGGGCCAATAGTCGAGTGACACATGGCAGAGACACATAGACGATGAATGTACTAGGTTCAACCAATGGCTGGCTACCACGTGGCTGCGGGGAGATGCCCAATGAGGGCCAGAAGCTAAAAATTCAAATTTAAAAAAAAAGGTTGGCCGCCTGCCTACCAAATCTGGTAGTCTTCTGCCATATCTGACTGGCAACCAACCCCTCCACCAAGGTTAGTAAAATCCCTGCCATATCTGACCCAACAAATGGGGGATCCACCAGAGTAATAATAGTTCAACAATTTTGGCACCCGTTTGGTCTCAGTTGAAACAAATGTGCCGAAAGGGAGGCCCACAAGTTTGACCCTAGGACCTCCCCCAACGAATGCCTTAATATAAACTACACCAACCGGTTGGGATAATTCCCACTTTGTTTAATCCACCCAAGTTTTAATTGAAGAATGGATTTTCACCAATGCACGGGAGGAGGAGCGTGCTAGTCCGCCCAGGTAGGTACATGCACATATTTCTATGCAGAATTCAGTGCATTAATTGCACATGATTGCACATAGATCGAGGCAGAGGTCCAGAGGAGGCCTGAAGGTGACAGTGTCCGATGGAGACGATTTGATAGTCTTTTTTGGGTAATTCGACGACGCGAATCCAATAGTGAGGTTTGTTTCGGCCGCAAAGAATCCAATAAATAGGCTAAATACTGAAGAAGCCAATGTAAGCATGCTTTTCATTATGTTGTTTTGTCACTAAATGTTGCAACATAGTATGCTTGATACAGGTCTGAAGGAGCATGGGAAGGCTGTAGGAAGACAAAAAGATCAACTTATTCCTTCTATTCCTTCTTTCTTCTCTTCTTACACATAAGACCAATCAATTTCATGTGACAAAAAAATTTGTGGCACTTGGATGATAAGTGGCCAACGAAGCAGTGAGGAATCTCGTAGTTTCGATATCTTTGTATGGGATGCATATATGCTTGGATTTGAGAAACAAATCTAAGGCATTCTTATGGCTCCATGATGATGGGGGTCATTTATTATTCTCCCTCTTTTTCTGTATTGAGTATGTGGGATTGAAATCCATGTCAACATCATGGATGCCTCATGAGCATGAGAACTTGTGAATCTTGTAAACATTCCTGATCACATTTCGATATCTTGTTTCCGTCACCGAAAAAGGACTTTGGCCTTACAACTTGTAAAGGAGAGACATCATTACAACGAGGAGAATAAAGCAGTCAAGCTTTGGACCGAGACCCGGAGACATAGCCCACATCGGGTGAACTCTGTTATCAAGGGAAGTGTCATATCTATTATGTGTATTATGTTCTTATGTTGATTTTCATGAATTTCCGCATATAGACTATTAAATGCAAGCATGACATATAACACATAAGGAAGTAAAAATAGTCTTTAATTCAATTTGGATTCAAGTCTATAAAGACTTCAACTATACCTTTAATTGCAATTCGCTCAAGTAAAATGGTCTATAACTGACCCTTTGGAGGAGTGACATGATCAAACAAATTATTGGAAACTAATCACCCCCGGGTTCATATGAACCAGGTTCCCATCAAACCAACTGATGTATGGAAGACAACTTTCAAATCTAAAGAAGGTCTCTTTGAATGGTTGGTCATGCCCTTTAGCTTAACAAATGCACCCGACACTTTCATGAGGTTGATGGATGATGTATTGTGACCATTCACCAACTCTTTTGTGGTGGTATATTTGGATGACATCCTCATCTTGAACAAAACTTGGGAGGAGCACATGCAACATATTCAACAGGTTTTGAACACTCTGCGACAACACAAGCTGTATGCCAACTTGGAAAAATGCTCATTTGACATGAACATGGTCGAATACTTGGGCTACATTGTTGATGAGCATGGCGTACATGTTGATCCATCTAAGATCCAAGTCATCTGTGATTGGCCAGTCCTGACCACACTAACAGAGCTTCGAAGCTTCTTGGTATTGGCCAAATTCTACCGACAGTTCATGTTGGGATTCTCCCATATTGCATGGGCCCTCATCCAAGTTACCAAGGGAGGTGGCAGGGAAAAGTTCACGTGGGGGAAGGAACAACAATGAGCATTCGATGATCTGAATCATCGCTTATGCTCAGCTCCAATAGTCTCCTTGCCCGATCTGGAACAACCATTCAAGATTGAGACCGATGCATCTGACTATGCTGTAGGAACTATTCTCACTCAACATGGTCATTCAGTGGCATACCATAGTGAGACACTCTATATCTATGACAAGGAAATGTATTCCATTGTACAAGCCTGATGTCAATGGAAACATTACAATCTAGGAAAGGAGACAATCATCCACACTGATCACAAGCTTCTGTAGTTCATATAGACACAAGGGGAAGTTGCAAAATGACCGCCATCAAAAGTGGTCCACCTACTTGCAATAGTTCCATATCAACATCAAGTATAAGACAAGGAGCACAAATCATGTTTCTGATTGCCTCACTCGACCTCCCGTGGATACATTTTCCACCGTGCTTCATTCATATGGACATGAGGCATCTGAGTGGCCCCAAATTTATTAGCAAGATCCAAACTTTGCCACCACCTATCAGCTCTTGGGTACATGCACAAATGTCATCGATTTTCACATTCAGGATGAACTGTTATGCCATCTGGGCCATCTATGTGTTCCTGCAAGCGAGCGTGCAAAGATGATTTGGGAGGCACACTACAGTCGAATGGCCGGACTTTTTGGCATGGAGAAAATTGTGGTCATTCTACAGAAACATTTTTATTAGCCAAAACTTCGACATGACACCAACAAGTATATCGGATCTTGCATTTCTTAGGCCATTTCCAATCCATCCATCAGGAAGCAAGGATTATACACCCCTCTTCATACTCCTGAGAAGCTTTGGGAATCCATCTCGATGGATTACATGTCTGGCCTTCCATCCACCAAGCAAGGCAATGATTGTGTATTTGTGGTAGTTGATCAGTTTTTGAAGATGGCCATCCTCACAGCCTGTAAGAAGAACATCACAATGGAAGAAACTTCCAAGCTCTTCTTCAAACGAGTGTGGGTCCATTTTGGGATACCACAAACCATCATCTCCATTCGGGACAATAGGTTCCTCAACACATTTTGGTCGAGTCTCTAGTCACTGTTGGACACCAAGCTCACTAAATCCATTGCTTTCCACTCCCAAACTAACGACCAAACAAAGGTCGTCAATCGGATGATTGTGCACATTCTGTGCATGTACAAATCTAAGCATCCGCGTACATGGGATGAGAGTATTCCCTATGTTCAACACAGTTACAACATGGCTCTCCATAGCTCCACCGACCATTTCCCATTTCAGGTGGGGATGAGATTCCAACCCTTGGGTCCCATTGATGTTTCACTACCTCTTGCAATCACACAGACAAAATCTTTCCATTTTCATTATGAGACCGACAAAGACACCAGATTCATTGAGCGGATTCAACACATCCGCCAACATGTCCATGAGATTTTGCAGAAATCCAATGCTAAGTACAAGCATTGCCATGATCAACACAGGGTGCCGTGCTAGTTTCAAATGGGAGATAAGGTCTGGTTACATCTGCAAAAATATCCACCCACTTTTCTATGGGCCTTACACTATCATCAAGGTTGTGGGTAACAATGATTTTGAGCTCAACACTCCACCCTTCCTTGGTTTGCACCTAATGTTCAATGTGGACCTCCTTCGGCCATATTTTCCACCATTCTTGGACACCTCAGAGATCTCAGAACAACTGAAACCAACATAGCTCAACCATGACTGGGTGGAACATGCATCTACTGATCAGATAGTGTACACACAGGGCAAGGGTAATCACCAGCAAAGGATCCAACTTTATCGGATTGTCAAGGCAAGACAACTCCTACACCAAGGCAAGTGGCTCACCCGGGGCCAAATTCAACAAAAGTTTTCTCACCTGATGGGGGAACTCAATGCAATGGAGACCATTGTTTCCTAACAGGGGAGGATTGATCAAGGTGGATATTGGTGGCCACCCACCTATTAAAAATGGCTCCTCTTGACAATTTTTAGTTCAACATGTTCTTCTGTACTTCTTTGTAATTTTGGGTTCTACACTTCTGGGGCTGTCTGAATCCCTACACATCTTCCAAGTGGAGACTGGTGGCCACCCACCGAATCCAACTGGCTTATTTTGGATGTTTTCATGTCAACACATCTTTCTGTACTTCCAGGGCCATTTTGGGGCCCTAAACAATGGTTTTTTGGCTTGCCATAGTCAAAATGTATATGAAGTCAGTGCTTGATGGTGTAATGTGTATTTCTTGAAAAGACCTTTCCAACGGGATATCACACGCCTAAAATGAAGGTCGTATGAAAAAGTTACGACCTCGGGAAGTTGAGGTACCAACTTACCCATCGGGGCCCACATATCTTTTGGCGTTTCATCTCCTAGGGTTAGGTTTTTGGATGTCTAGAGTTTTGGCATTCATGAGTAATGTTAAAAATGCCTTTGGAGCATCATTGTAATCATTATACTCAAACGGATGCGCGTAGCAGCCACATATCTTCTCAGAGATAGCTACCACCATTTGAGCAAGTTGTTTCAATTCTACAGTTTTACAGTTTCAACCTATTTCATTTATTCAATAGAAGATATTGTTCACTGTATATCTGTGTTGTTCCTTGTATCTCTGTGTTTATTGTATTCATTCTATTAATTAGTTCATTCTGCTCCTAAATCTGGATCAGTGGTATTAGAGCGGTCTACTCTTCATTTATTTTTCTTCATGAATGTCCCCGACAAGATCTGGGTACAAGATGTTGGGACTCGAACTAGTCGAGCCTTTGCAAGATCGGTTGTGCCAAGCCTGAAAACAACCAATGGGGGATGAAAATAAAGATGATGGAGCAAGATATCCTTTCAAAATGTTGCTCGAGGTAGCCCTTGCACGATAAAGGAATGAAATGATGGACAAATTTGCATAGATCCTTCAACGGCTTCCCACAGAAGAAGCATCTTCATCAAGTGGCCATGCAACCCCCTTCAAGGTACAAGTGAATTTTGATATTCCATTATTTGAAGGATTGATAGATGGGGATGCTGTAGATAAATGGTTGAATATGTTTGAAGTGTATTTTCGGTCCACAATTTTTTCGATAGGGAAAATATTACTTTTGCACTCCTCAAGGTCGTCCCCCATGTTAAGGACTGGTGGGATACTTACTCTGAGAAAAGGGCCATAGAGGAATCTATAATATTTGTGGTCTCCCCTACATGGGATTCCTTCTGGGATGCCATTAAAGAAAAATAATACCTTGTTGGAAGCTACGAGGACCAATACACCAGATGGACCACCCTGTGTTAGGAAAGGGACCAGGCAATACCATATTTCACCAATATTTTCCATAACCTATGTACCAAATTAGGTATTAAAGAATCTGAGTGACATCAGGTGCTCAAATACAACGACTATTTGCATAGATACATTCAAACATAAATGGAGTTTCTAGATATCACATCATTGGGTACAACTTATAGATATGCTGTCAAGATCGAGCAAAAATTTAAGCAGAAGAGGCGAAGTTTGGATATGAAAACTCCTGATATCCGAATCAGGGAAAAGGCGCCCCCAACCCACTAAAAAAGGGACAAAGAAAATATGGCCACTCTCAAGACAACCAGTCCAAGCTGCAACACAAGAAGGGTAATGATAATTCGAAGAAGGACATAGGAAAATGGTGTGAATAGCATAAAATCCCTTGGCACAACACCGAATAATGCCACTCCAAGCAGTCACTCATGGCTGAGCTGAAGGATTCTGAGTCAGAGGTCGAGTCTAACTCTGAATCAAATCTAGAAGAAGGGAAGTGGATTATCGATTCTCAACCCAGTGCGACTATCGCTACCACCAAAGTCAAGCCAAGCGAACTAGAAGAACTAGAGGAAGGGGAACACCTCTTTCACTCACATATGTGGGTAAAGGGGGCTCCGCTTCATTTCATTGTCGATAGCGGCAGTCATAAGAACGTGATCTCAACAGAGGTCGTCAAGTGGCTGGACTTGTAGACGACACTGCACCCACAACCCTACACCATCAACCGACTTCGCCAAGGAAGAGATCTCCGTGTCAGCCAATAGTGTTGTTTGCCCGACGACATCAAGCCCTTCAAAGATGAGGTATTGTGTGATATTGATCCCCTTGTAGTTTGTGATGTTCTTTTAGAAAAATCATATTTGTGGAAGCGTCATGCTATGTATGAGTCTAAACCCCGCAGTGTTATTACTACTTTGGGTATCCTATACCCAAAGTACATGAGTTATTATCAATGGGGATTCGTAATCAAAAGAGTTGATGCACTATATGTGCCGATAACAAATAGGTTTCTATGTCCGATGAGTATAGTTCAATCAAGAAAACCATATAAAAACCAATACTCTATTTTCACACTTAAAAAATAACACTCTTCACACAATTCATAAATTAGAAAGAAAAACTTGCAATCATGCACTCAAAAGATTTTGCTCAGATAAAGCCTTGTCCATTTACAAGCTCATGAAGTGGAAAGATAGACTTTGAATCTGTAGCTAATATCCTTAACAACAACTAACAAGCAAATCTGGGCACACTTCAACAATACCACTCCAAACTTAGAAGAGAGAAATGATAACAAAACTTCTCAAGCAAACAGTGAATCGAGAGGTTCTTTCTTAGGTGACAAATTTGTTCATTAGAGGCTCATGAAATGAAAAGATGAACTTAAGATCTATCTCCTGGAGCAACTAAACTAAAAAGTGGGATGCTCCATTAAAACTCATGTATGGTGAAATATGGAGATCCAACTGTTCCTGCATTACCACACTTTGCAACAAATTCGAATAGTGAAATCAAACAAAATAACATGAAATCAAAATAACAAATACATGAAATGAAAATCTACACTAACAATTTACAATAAGCTTACCAAGCTGGATCGGTGGCCTTTGCCAATGACAACATGGAAGCTTTTAGATCACCAGATGTTAACTTATAAGAGAGACAAAATCACTGAATTCAATCTTGCATTAATCTCCAACAAGTAGGTTTACAAAAAGAGTCTTTTCATGAATCCATTCTACATCATAACAATTCTCCTTTAAGAACCATTCTTACATCATGATAATTTCTTTTCTACTCAGACCTATGAGGTCTTATTTATAAATAAAATCCATGGAGGAATGGATAAAACCGAATCCCCAAACTAAGAAAATAATTTTTACAATTTTACGAGAAATCCCAAAAATCTGTGTTTTTTAACAATTTGAGCAGATTCGAGTTAGTCCCCCACCCATATCTCTCAAACCAATTCTAATTTTGAAAAATGGCCTAAATTTTATAGAATTTATCATATTTTGGACAAAACCCATGTTTTATAATTTCTATATATGATACCATATGCATGGAAATCGAGGCGCAAGTTGGCAATTTGAGTTTTTTTTATAATTTTGGCAGAATCATTCCCCCTGAGTTGGAGGTCCACATGTGCGATTTGGGTGAATTATGACCCACGTGTCCTCATGAAAACATCGTTCTGGACAAAACCCATGTGCCCGATTTTCCTCTAGAATCTTTTCAAAATTTTGTATTATTTCTAGTACCGGATTAACACAGGTTGGTACCGGAATAGGTGGAGCCTTGGTACCAGAATAGACTGGGTACCAGATCATGCTGCTTAAGAGTCAAAGGGATTAGGATCATACATAATGAAGCATTTAATCGAATTAACTCAATAAAACTAAACAAATCATGCCTTAATCATAAGTTACCTCTCTATGCACAAGATCAAGGTCATTAATTACATTTATGGATGAAACAGTCAATTAGATACACATATCATAGGTAAAATTGACTCAGACATAGATAATATAGGGTAATAGAAGTGTCAATACTGATACTCAACATTCCCCCATGCTTAAGTCATTGCATGTCCTCATGCAACAATGATCTTCAAAGTTTCACAATTTAAGATACTCCTCACTTGATCAAGCATTCCCTGAAGTTAAGTCTTATTCAATATGTTTTCGATCAAAGTTAGGAGAAAGGGATGGATGTGACTATAATACAATTATAGGATAGTGGCCAAGAGTTTTCATAATGACTTTGACTAATAGGCCCCCTTGGCTAGATTACCTTTAAAACAAAAGTGATATAAGCATAATTTAGATATCATTTGAAGAGAGGAACACATAATAGATTACATCCCAAGATGATTAACTCATTTCAGATTCAAGTTTTTAGAGATGAAGCTCTTCTTGTTTAGGTAATGTGAATTACACATACTGAGGGTCCCACTTATCGTGCAAACCTATTTTTTTTAAAGATATAACTCTAAAGTGGATACTTGAAGGTTCTTAAGAACATCATCCGAGAGATATAAAGGTCATCTCCTAGCCTTGATTTGATAGTGATTGCTTCAGAATGAGACCCAAGGGTTTTTGTTCAGTTTTAAGCGTGCCACTTTATGTTTTTCAACTCACTTTACCCGGCATAGCCCCGCTACCAGCAGGCCTGTTTAGTACCCCGACGGGTTTACCTTAGTACCATACAAGAATGGCCCCGCTGCCAGTAGGCCTGTTCAGTACCCTGGCGGGTTTACTTGTACTTCCTGATACTTCCTTTTTATTATATTACTCAAAAGATTTAGAATAATGTATACTGTTCATTGACAGTTTTAGAGTATAAAGAAGAAAGGTGGTACAAGAGCGTTTTAGATTTATTAGGCACATAATTAATTGTTTGCAATTATCCCAAGGGTGACATCATCCACATTCAACTTAAATCTCAACTATTCAATGTATAATGGAACATCTCAGATAATGACTAAGAGGTCCCTCTAGTTAATCCTATTAGGGTTCTCATGAAAGTTCATTGCGGTTTTGCAAGGGTGGTCCATCACATGAGGTTTTCATCAATACCTTCAAAGAAAAACTTGTAAAGATAAATTTGGATAAAAACTTGTTTGAATCAACTAGGTTAGTATTAGACATAATGGTGTCACCACTTTTCAATGGATATTTCAATTAGCAATCACTTCTTCAAAATGATGAGGTAATAAGACAAGTGCACCCATTATCATATAGAGCTAAATGTGAAAATATCTTCTTAAATGATAGCAAGGATGATTCATTTAGGATTGAGTGTAGAAATGTAGAAGGAAGATGTACATGAGAGTAAAAACAATTCAACACAAGACTTAAATGATCCTTGATAGAAAGAACATGAAGAGATTAGCCCATACCTTTGATTACCTAAAGTGAAAACAATGTTAAGCACATGACAAAGATCATATCACTTTGGTATCAGTGCTAGATAAGTAATGGAGTAGGTTTCTACAGTACCAGACAGATAGTATTGGAACAAAGTGACAAGATGGATCATTTTTGTTTATTCATAGCGACAACCACTTCACAAAGGAATTCAGTGATAATATACGAGGAGATGTATACGAGGGCTTGCAAAAGTTCATGGTAGAGAGCGTGCAATAATTGAGAGTAACCATATGTTTACTGCATAATTAGTCTAATTTCTTTAGTAAAACGAAAAATGTTGAAATTATATGTCCTAGTACTTAAATCGAGTAACAAAAATTGAATATATGATTAGAGATACCAACACCTTATTACCAGTACCGGATCGCCTGAGTACCGGATGGACGCAGGGTTGTGCTTCAGTACCGGAATAGCACAGAGGTAAACATTGTTTGTAGTACCGGATGAATGCAATTATGCATTACCAGAATAGAATGGTATCGAAATTCTGGAAATGACAATCAAATCCCAGCACTGAAGATGTTGATTTGGCCTCGCCGACGGAAGTTGCAAAAGAATATGAAGGTTTCGACAACCACTCCCCCATGCCTAAGGTTTTGCATGGCCTCATGCAAACAATGTGAGATGCTAAAAAATGCTACTCAGAGAATTGTGAACACCTGCTAAAAACAAACCAATAGAACTAATTAAAACTGGATTTTTATTCATGCTTATAAACATAAAATTTAGGGAAAATGTCAAAAGTTGAATTATTAGCTATGAATAAAATGGTTTGGAATTAGAATTTAGTTTCAACTTATATCAAAAAGATCACTGAATTGATCATCCTTATGAAATAGTGGTCTTAAGATAAAGCACGAATGCATCATTTTTAACAACTTAAGGAAGAAGAAGAATTTTCAAGAAATAGGTCATGAAGCACTTCCTTAAGTGTTATATTTCGTTGACAAGGATGCCTTCTCCGCTTTTGAAACCCTTCTAGTATTATTTGTGCATTCAGAGGATGAAGAGATTCCCTTCTCATAAGATTCCAAACAAAATCATCATAACTTTTAAAAAGAAATCTACTATAGGAACAAAATATCTTAAACTGATTGCTTTATTAGCTTTTGACATTCCCATTTATGAAAAGTATGAAAGATAGGTTGCATTGTACTTATGTGCAAAATTTATTTATTTATTTACCTATCATACTCTAATTGAACAAAAGAAAATGTCCTTCAAGTATATGAATACTTCCAGTGAAGCCATGTGCGTAACAGGGTTAGAAATATATCCATACTCACATTTAAAAGATAAATTTTAATGCATACCGGAGTATGAAGGACCCACTGCTTTGATGATGAGATCAAAAAATAAATAAAAGAGTGGTGTGACCTAATAACTAATTGAAACCATATTTCAACATGATCACTATATTCTTGTTTCTCTTCTTTGTTTACGTCACACTGAATGTCCCCCTCTACTATGCTATGCAGATTATCCTCTTCAAGATGATTGGTCTTTGGAGTACATACAAGATCTGTTGAGAGACATGACAAGGACTCGTCAATCTCAGGTTCCACTAGTTTCTCTCCATTGAATTCTATCCATGATTCTTTATTCTCCTTAACAAATTGACAAGAGGAATCCGACGGGACTTCCAAATCTTCCTATGGAGAGACAACTAGATTCTTGACTGCTGTGAAGATATGTTCTTCCTGAGAGGCGGATATCCCAGCTGCTTCCAAAATGCGAGAAAGTTCTTCGAGGAACATTCTTCAAGCTCTTGATCATCCTTGAATTAGTCTAGCTGGTTGATGATACCTGTTTCGCAACACAGATTAGTACTCGGGGGGTTCTTACAGCACCCCAAACATGATTTATCATTAAAGATCTAAATTTTAAAACTATTTGCAAAAGAAAAACACACCAAACTTGATAGGTCATCCATAAAACCAATCCAAAACCATTAAAGAAATCTGATTCTAATACTACCTATTACTGTTTACAACTCCCCGACAACGGCGCCAAAATGTTGGTGCAATTATTTGCATAATATATTACCAAACATAAATTATCAACCAGGATTCGTAATCAAAAGAGTTGATGCACTATATGTGCCGATAACAGATAGGTTCCTATGTCTGATGAGTATAGTTCAATCAAGAAAACCATATAAAAACCAATACTTTGTTTTCACACTTCAAAAATAACACTCTTCACACAATTCATAAATTAGAAAGCAAAATTTGCAATCATGCACTCAAAATATTTTGCTTAGATAATGCCTTGTCCATTTACAAGCTCATGAAGTGGAAAGATGGACTTTGAATTTGTTATCTGTAGCTAACATCCTTAACAACAACTAACAAGAAAATCTGGGCACACTTCAACAATACCACTCCAAACTTAGAAGAGAGAAATGATAACAAAACTTCTCAAGAAAACAGTGAATCGAAAGGTTCTTTCTTAGGTGACAAATTTGTTCATTAGAGGCTCATGAAATGAAAGGATGAACTTAAGATCTATCTCCTGGAGCAACTAAACTAACAAGTGGGATGCTCCATTAAAGCTCATGTATAGTGAAATATGAAGATCCAACTGTTCCTACATTACCACACTTTGCAACAAATTCGAATAGTGAAATCAAACAAAATAACGTGAAATCAAAATAACAAATACATGAAATGAAAATCTACACTAACAATTTACAATAAGCTTACCAAGTTGGATTGGTGGCCCTTGCCGACGACAACATGGAAGCTTTTAGATCACCATATGTTGACTTATAAGAGAGACAAAATCACTAAATTCAATCTTGCATCAATCTCCAACAAGTAGGTTTACAAAAAGAGTCTTTTCATGAATCCATTCTACATCATAACAATTCTCCTTTAAGAACCATTCTTACACCATGATAATTCCTTTTCTACTCAGACCCTGAGGTCTTATTTATACATAAAATCCATGGAGGAATGGATAAAATCGAATTCCCAAACTAAGAAAACAATTTTAGGAGAAATCCCAAAAATCTGTGGTTTTTAACAATTTGGGCAGATTCGAGTTAGTCCCCCACCCATATCTCCCAAATCAATTCTAATTTTGAAAAAAATCCCTTGAATTGCTCAATTTATCATATTCTTTACAAAACCCATGTTTTATAATTTCTAGATCTGATACCATATGCACAAAAATCGAGGTGCAAGTTGGCAGTTTGAGTTTTTTTGATAATTTTGACAGAACCATTCCCCCTGAGCTGGAGGTCCACATGTGCGATCTAGGTGAATTATGACTCACTTTTCCTCATGAAAACATCATTCTGGACAAAACCCATGTGCCCGATTTTACTCTAGAAGCTTTCCAAAATTTTGAACTATTTATAGTACCGGATTAGCACAGGTTGGTACCGAAAAAGGTGGAGCCCTGGTACCGGAATAGACTGGGTACCAGATCATGCTGCTTAAGAGTCAAAGTGATTAGGATCATCCATAATGAATCATTTAATCGAATTAAATCAAGAAAACTAAACAAATCATTCCTTAATCATAAGTTACCTCTCTATGCACATGATAAAGGTCATTAATTGCATTTATGGATGAAACAGTCAATTAGATACACATATCATAGGTAAAATTGACTCAGACATAGATAATATAGGGTAATAGAAGTTTCAATATTGATACTCAATAGTCATTTCACAAACCGGGAAGTTCGTCTTCTTTGTGATTCGTGCTCACAGTAAGTAGAAGGTCGCTGCCACATTTGTGGCCTCTACACAGAGCCTCTCTTTGTAGCAGAAGAAAGTTGAAGAGATCGTAGATGAGTACAAAGACATCTTCCCCTCACCCAATGGGATACCGACACACTGCCAAGTCAAGCATCCAATTGATCTAACCCCAGGTGCACCTTTGCCTAATGGAATAGTCTATCATTGCTCGCTGATGGAAAATGATGAAATCAAGTGTCAGATCCAAGAGCTGATTCAAAAGGGGCACATCAGACCCAACTCCTCCCCTTGCAGAGCCCTATTGTACTGGTGAAAAATAAGGATGGGACTCGGTAGCTCTACATTGGTTAGATAACATTAAACAAAAACATAGTCAGGAAACAATACCTAATTCCAAGAATTGATGACCTTCTTGACCAAATCAACGAGGAAAAGTTCTTCAACAAGATTGACCTAAAGCATGAATACCACTAGGTTCCCATCGAACCAACTGATGTTTGTAAGACAACTTTCAAATCTAAAGAAGGTCTCTTCGAATGGCTAGTCATGCCCTTTGGATTAACAAATGCACCAACCACTTTCATGAGGTTGATGGATGATGTATTGAGACCCTTCACCAACTCTTTTGTGGTGGTATATTTGGATGACATTCTCATCTTCAAAAAAACTTGGGAGGAGCACATGAAACATATTCAACATGTTTTGAGCACTCTACGATAACACAAACTATATGCCAACTTGAAAAAATGCTCCTTTGGCATGAACAGGGTCCAATACTTGGGCTACATTGTTGATGAGCATGGGGTACATGTTGATCCAACTAAGATCCAATTCATCCATGATTGGCCAGCCTCGATCACACTAACCGAGCTTCTGAGCTTCTTGGTGTTGATGATTGTAGCTATGTGAGACATTCTCTAGCTTACAAACACGTGAGATGTGGATCATTGCAGCTATGTGAGTCTTTCTCCCAGATTACAAACCTAAGAGAAATCCCCTAAGAAGGGCACATGGTTCCTGCCTAAGACAGAGCTGGAATGTAGAGATGACCTCCTCCATTCAGAGAGTTGAGAATAACTTTATATAATTCTCCAGTGGTAAAAGGCGATCTGTTGAGTTAGACGCGCATGTGGCTGAGCACAAGGTGAATGTGTGAAATACTAAATTGCTGGGTGCATCGTCATGAGAACATAAATGAATATGATGTATTAGCCTCCTCTAAGCAATAGAGTTGACGAGAAACTGCAGATGATTCTCCTGTGTGAGTCATAGGGAAAGAATATCTGTTGAGTGGACGTGCCTATGGACAAGCACATGTGAACGTGTGAAGAACGAGTTCTTCTGTGTAATGATGTGAGCCGGAGATATGGACATCCCTATGGATGTGCCCCTAGTGGATGAGCACTAGTGGGTGTATAATATCCCTTGCTATATTGTTCAAGAGTCAGACCTGCCTGTAACGCTAATTGTAATGTAAAGGGTAGAGGTCGACCCCACCTTAATGTGATTAATAATTAATATAAAAGATAATCAATATTGAAATTATTAATTATATTTTAAGTTATTGAGGTCGGCCCTATTGTGCCAATAGATACATCATTTTATGTGACAAGTCTTATATAAATAAAGGTGAATCCCCATTGAGTAAACACACTTAACATTGTGTCATCTCATGATTTTAGATTTTGAGGTTTGAAATTATGAGAACTGCAACACCCTCTTGTGTGCTAGTTTTGCTGATGGTGTGGGATATCTTTCTCTAGAGAAATATAACAAAGGATTGGCTGGGATTTCTTCCCTTGTTGAGAAGGGTTTCCCATGATACTTCTTGCGTACTTGTGCATGGATCTTCTTCTTGTAATCTTGATTTGCTACAGTATTTATGGTTCAAAGTAATTGTTGAAAGAAAATTCAAAAGAGAACACATGAGCCATAGCTCACTAAAATCTCAACATGGTATCAGAGAAGGCTTGAAGAAAACCATTGCACACTACAAATTGAAGGCAAGGTCCGTTGTAGGGGTGAAGAGTATAGGGCTTGACCTCTCCTTGGAAAAATCTATGGTTGTTGATAAGGTCAGACCCCTTGTAACAAATCTGTGGTAGACAAGGAGGGCCAGATCTTCTCCCTGTGGTAAACTCAACCCCTAATCAAAAGATATGGCATATGGAAAAGAGGTTGCATCCCATGGGAAGAGTTGGACCTGTCCCTTAACCATTTATGTCAAGGAGTAAGGCTACCGAAGCCTAAAGAGAAAGGACCAAGTCCCCTCAGTAGACTGCAACCACTCGTTCTGGGTAGACCGAAATTCTGGAACAACATAGGGGCCATCCACTTATCCCTTGGTGGCCCGGCCTGCTAGATGAGAAAAGAACAACCACAACCATCAACCCTTTTGGAACAACCTTTAAGGAATAAAAACCACAGACCCGTGGAACATATAACTGAGGCAATGCTTATTTTTTTTATGAAGTTCAAGGCTGCCACAGCCAGAAGAAACCCCACGACAGGCCTCCTAAAAGGCATGACCGCTTGCCAAAATTTATTAATTTATTAATGAGTTATGATAGGTTACAAGTATTGTTGTAATACCTACAAGAAATCATGGCTCTTAATGTCAACAATGAGAAAGTACTCTGCCTGTTGCAAGCTATAAAACAACACATGTTTCATGTCACTACGTGGGATTATTAGAGTTGGTGAAGGTCCAGTAAAGATGATTTCTTTAGCCAATGGTGGCAATAAGATTGCAACTACATTTTGATGATATGATTTTTAATATATGGGATGCTGAGACCTACTTGGTGGATGGTAATTTCATACTTGAGGACAAGATATTGCCTTCAGGTTGTGTCACTGTTTTGGATCGACTTGTTGTAGACAATACTCGGTTACTGTTAGCAGTTTCCATGCAAAATGAAGTGCGAGTATATTCACAGAAGAAATATACATAGAAGATACACTTACAAAGTTTGGAGAAAACTGAACATTTACACATTTAAAATCTAAAGGTGTCCCTAAGATATAAAAGGACCATGTCTGAGGTTTGTTCTGAGCATGCAGAAAGTTGCTACTAGACCAAAGTATAGGTGGCTACTAGACAAACAAGGAGAGCCTTCATTGGTGTACACTCTCATTTATGCACTTGTATGTATGTATTATTTGTATCATTGTCATGAGAAGAATTGCAGGAAGAAGGAACCCTTGTTTTTGCTGAAGTCATGGATCCAGAGGGATCTCAGTGCATTCAGAGGAACAACACACTAGAAGTAAAGACCCCAGGTTTGATTGTTGTAATTTTCATTCTTCTAACCTATGTTTCTAAAGTTTTATACATTACAAGTAAGCATTGTAGCTGGGACAACAATCCTTAAATTGTTTTAATTCTAGAGATGTACTCATTGTTCTCCTTTGGGAAATATTCTTGTTTTGGTTCATATTGTTTACTTGTTCCATACATGTTAACAACAAAGGAAGACGTTTATTCCTTAGAGGGATCCACTTGAATCAGAGGGAGTAAAAACGATTTGAGAGAGAGGAAGAATAGAACCATCATTGAGGAAACCAATGCAATGATGCATGATCAAAATCCTTCTATGATTCTATGGGCAGAAGCATACATGAAACAACATATGTTCAGAACGAGAGTTTTTCACTAGATTTTGAAAAACATAAATCCAGAAGAGATAGCCTTTCAAAGATCCAGATAATATCAGATGGAGATTGACAGTGAGACAATGCTTTCTCCCCCTTCAACAATTTAGAGGGAGACAAACATTATTCCAGCTGATCTAGTTGCTCCAATTAATATGTTCAAAGATTAGAAGGAAATTTTGTGATGATTTCCAAAGTGGATCTATAAGATCAAGCATGTAGCTGATAGAAGTGCCGAGAAATACAATGCAAGATCTATAACCAGCGGTTTCTCACAAACTGAGGGAGTTGCCTATGATGAAGCACTTGATCCAGTAAACCTGATACACTTCCATTTTTTCTACCATCCACGAGTTGAAAACTATATCAGATGGATTGATTCTTGATGAGTTTGGGTTTCAACAAGAATATTGCTGATCCAAACCTATATTATTACAATGTTGGTGACGAGAGCCTGATTTTGATAACTTATTCAGAAAGTCTTGTTGATTGGATACAAGTAAGATTTGACTTATGATTTTGAGATGAAGGATATGAGTATGATGCACTACTTCTTGGAAAAGAAGTATGACAGAGGATCGATAATATTTTCCCGAGTCAAGGAAAATATACAGTGGGAATATTAAAGAAGTTTAGTATGACAGAATGCAAAACTACCGTGATGGGTTTGAAGAAAATGAATGATGATGATTCAGAAGAGATTGATCCACAACATATTTGATTACTGATGTATCTGTTTAACACCAGATCAAATTCATGCTATCCAGTGAATGTACTTAGTCAATCCATGAGTCATCCGAGACAGACTCATTGGATAACAATAAAGCATGTATTGAGACATATATGAGACACAGTTGGATATAACCTGATGTATGCCTCTAGTGTGAACTTGAGTTTCCAGGATATGATGATACAGATTGAGTAGAGAGTATAGTGGACCGGAAGAGCACATCCGGTTGATGTTCTACCATGAAGTTTTCCATAGTTTCCTGATGCAACATAAAATGAAATCTCTGTGGCCTTGAATACCACAGAAGCAGAGTATGTATCATTGAGTGTGCAAAGCAGTATGGCTTCACAAGCTTCTGACATATTTACTTGATCAAGAGATGGATCCTATGATGATAACCAAGAGATGTGTATAAATCTCCTTGAGAACCCAATGTTTCCTGATGGATCAAAACAAGACAAGATGAAATATTCTTATATCAGAGATATGATGCAGAGAAAAATCGTACACATGCAGAACCTTCCTACACATGAGCAGATTGCAGACATCTTCACCAAACTAACTTGGTGAAGAATGCTTCCAACCAAGAAAAAATTCAGAGTACATCCATGTGAGACTTGGCATGATGAAAAATGCCTCCCTAGATGAGAGGGAGTGTTGATGATTGCAGCTATGTGAGACATTCTACAACTTACAAACTTGTGAGATGTGGATCATTGCAGCTATGTGAGTCTTTCTCTCAGCTTACAAACCTAAGAGAAATCACCTAAGAATGGTATGTGGTTCCTATCTGAGATAGAGCTGGAACGTAGAGATGACCTCCTCCATTCAGAGAGTTGAGAAGAACTCCAGATGATTCTCCAGTGGGAAAAGAAGATCTGCTGAGTTAGATGTGCCTGTGGCTGAGCACAAGGTGAACATGTGAAATCCCAAAGTGCTGGGTGCATCATCATGAGAAAATAAATGAAGATGATGTATTAGCCTCCTCTGAGAAACATAGTTGATGATAAACTCCAGATGATTCTCCTGTGTGAGACATAGGGAAAGAAGATCTGTTGAGTGGACGTGCCTGTGGACGAGCACAGGTGAACGTGTGAAGAACTGGTTCTTCTATGTAATGTTGTGAGCTAGATATATGAACATCCCTATGGATGTGCCCCTAGTGGATGAGCACTAGT
>JASDQU010736490.1:182171-197154 GCA_032191745.1 Picea mariana
AATTATTAATTATATTTTAAGTTATTGAGGTCGACCCTATTGTGCCAATAGACACATCATTTGATGTGACAAGTCTTATATAAATAAAGGTGAATCCCCATTGAGGAAACACACATAACATTGTGTCATCTCATGATTTCAGATTTTAAGGTCTGAAATTATGAAAACCGCAACACCCTCTTGTGTGCTAGTTTTGGTGATGGGGTGGGAGATCTTTCTCTTGACAAATATAACAAAGGATTGGTTGGGTTTTCTTCCCTTGTTGAGAAGGGTTTCCCATGATACTTATTATGTACTTGTGCATGGATATTCTTCTTGTAATCTTTATTTGCTGCAGTAGTTATGGTTCAAAGTAATTGTTGACAGAAAATTCAAAAGAGAATACATGAGCCATAGCTCACTAAAATCTCAACATGGTATGAGAGCAGGCTTGAAGAAAACCATTACACACTACAAATTGAAGGCAAGGTCCGTTGTAGGGGTGAAGATAATAGGGCTTGACCTCTCCTTGGAAAAATCTGTGGTTGTTGATGAGGTCAGATCCCTTGTAACAAATCTGTGGTAGATAAGGAGGGCCATATCTCCTCCCTGTGGTAAACTCAATCCCTAATCAACACCTATGGCATATGGAAAAGAGGTTGCATCCCATGGGAAGGGCTGGACCTGTCCCTTAACCATTTATGGAAAGGACTAAGGCTACCGCAGCCTAAAGAGAAAGGACCAAGTCCCTTTAGCAGACCGCAACCACTCGTTCTGGGTAGACCAAAATTCTGGAACAACATAGGGGGAAACCACTTATCCCTTGGTGGCCCGGCCTGCTAGATGAGAAAAGAACAACCACAACCATCGACCCTTTTAGGACAAACTCTAAGGAATAAAAACCACAGACCCGTGGCACAAATAACTAAGGAAGTGTTTTTTTTTTTTTATGAAGTTCAAGGCTGCCATAGCCAGAGGAAACCCCATGACAAGCCTTCTAAAAGGCATGGCCGGTTGCCAAAATTTATTAATTTTTTAATGAGTTATGACAGGTTACAAGTATTGCTTTAATACCTACAAGAAATCAGGGCTCTTAAAGTCAACAATGAAAAAGTACTCTACCTTGTGCAATCTATAAAACAATAGAGGTTTCATGTCACTACGTGGGCTTGATTAGAGTTGGTGAAGGTCCAGTAAAGATTATTTCTTTAGTCAATTGTGGAAATAAGATTGCAACTACATTTTGATGATATGATTGTTAATATGTGGGATGCTGATACCTACTTGGTGGATGATAATTTCATGCTTGAGGACAGGATATCGCCTTTAGGTTGTGTCACTGTTTTGGATCAACTTGTTTAAGACAATACCCAGTTACTGTTAGCAGTTGCCATGCAAAATTAAGTGCGAGTATATTCACAGAAGAAATATACATAGAAGATAAACTTACAAAGTCTGGAGAAAACTGAACATTTACACATTTAAAATCTAAAGGAGTCCTTAAGGTATAAAAGGACCAAGTTTTAGGTCTGTTCTGAGCATGCAGAAAGTTGCTACTAGACCAGAGTATAGGTGGATACTAGACAAACAAGGAGAACCTTCACTGGTGTACACTCTCATGCATGCACTTGGATGTATATATTATTTGTATCATTGTCATGAGAAGAGTTGCAGGAAGAAGGAACCCTTGTTTTTGCTAAAGTCATGGATCCAGAGGGATCTTAGTGCATTCAGAGGAACAACACACTGGAAGTAAAGACCCCATGTTTGATTTTTGTAATTGTCATTCTTCTAACCTATGTTTCTAAAGTTTGATACATTACAAGTAAGTGTTGTAGCTGAGACAACAATCCTTAAATTGTTTTAATTCTAGATATGTACTCATTGTTCTCCTTTAGGAGATATTCTTGTTTTGGTTCCTCTTGTTTTCTTGTTCCATACATGTTAACAACAAAGGAAGACGTTTATTCCTTAGAGGGATCCACTTGAATCATAGGGAGTAAAAACTATCTGAGAGAGAGGAAGAATAGAACCATCATTGAGGAAACCAATGCAATGATGCATGATCAGAATCCTTCTATGATTCTATGGGCAGAAGCATGCATGAAACAACATATGTTCAGAATGAGAGTTTTTCACTAGATTTTGAAAAACATAACTCCAGAAGAGATAGCCTTTCAAAGATCCAGAGAATATCATATGTAGATTGACAGTGTGGCAATGCCTTCTCCCCCTTCAACAATTTAGAGGGAGACAAACATTATTCCAGCTGATCCAGTTGCTCCAGTTAATATGTTCAGAGATCATAAGGAAAGTCTGTGATGACTTCCAAAGTGGATCTATAAGATCAAGCATGCAGCTGATAGAAGTTTCGAGAAATACAAAGCAAGATCTATAGCTAGAGGTTTCTCACAAACCGAGGGAGTTGCCTATGATGAGGCACTTGATCCAGTAAACCCAATACACTTCCATTTTTTCTACCATACACAAGTTGAAAACTATATCAAATGGATTTATTCTTGATGAGTTTGGGTTTCAACAAGAATATTTCTGATCCAAACCTATATTATTACAATGTTGGTGACGAGAGCCTGATTTTGATAACTTATTTAGAAAGTATTGTTGATTGGATACAAGTAAGATTTGACTTCTGATTTTGAGATGAAGGATATGAGTATGATGCACTACTTCTTGGAAAAGAAGTATGAGAGAGGTTCGATAAGATTTTCTCGAGTCAAGGAAAATATATAGTGGGAATATTAAAGAATTTTAGTATGACAGAATGAAAAACCACCGTGATGGGTTTGAAGAAAATGAACGATAAGGATTCAGAAGAGATTTATCCACAATAGATTTGATTATTGATGTATCTGGTTAACACCATATCAAATTCATGCTATCCAGTGAATGTACTTAGTCAATCCATGAGTCATCCGAGATAGACTCACTGGATAACAATAAAGCATGTATTGAGACATATATGAGGCACAATTGGATGTAACCTGATGTATGCCTCCAGTGTGAACTTGAGTTTGCAAGATATGCCGATACAGATTGAACAGAGAGTACGGTGGACCGAAAGAGCACATCCGGTTGATGTTCTACCATGAAGTTTTCCATAGTTTCCTGATGCAACATAAAACAAAATCTCTGTGGCCTTGAATACCACAGAAGAAGAGTATGTATCATTGAGTGTGCGAAACAGTATGGCTTAAAAATATTCTGACAAATTTACTTGATCAAGAGATGGATCCTATGATGATAAACAAGAGCTGTGTATAAATCTCCTTGAGAAACCAATGTTTCCTGATGGATCGAAACACGACAAGATGAAATATTCTTATATCAGAGATATGATGTAGAGAAAAATCGTACACATGCAGTACCTTCCTACACATGAGCAAATTGCAAACATCTTCACCAAACTCACTTGGTGAAGAATGCTTCCTTAGTTGAGAGGGAGTATTGATGACTTCAACCAAGACAAAATTTAGAGTACATCCGTGTGAGACTTGGCATGACAAAGAATGTCTCCCTAGATGAGAGGGAGTGTTGATGATTGTAGCTATGTGAGACATTCTACAACTTACAAACCTGTGAGATGTGGATCATTGTAGCTATGTGAGTCTTTCTCTCATCTTACAAACTTGAGAGAAATCACCTAAGAATGGTACGTGGTTCATGGCTGAGACAGAGCTAGAACGTAGAGATGACCTCCTCCATTCAGAGAGTTGATAAGAACTCCAGATGATTCTCCAGTGGGAAAAGGTGATCTGCTGAGTTAGACGTGCCTGTGGCTGAGCACAAGGTGAACATGTGAAATCCCAAAGTGTTGGGTGCATCGTCATGAGAACATAAATGAAGATGATGTATTATCCTCCTCTGAGCAATGGATTTGATGATAAACTCCAGATGATTCTCCTGTGTGAGACAGAGGGAAAGAAGATCTGTTGAGTGGACGTGCCTGTGGATGAGCACATGTGAACATGTGAAGAACTGGTTCTTCTGTGTAATGTTGTGAGCTAGATATATGAACATCCCTATGGATGTGCCCATAGTGGATGAGCACTAGTGGGTGTATAATATCCCTTGCTATATTGTTCAAGAGTCAAACCTGCCTGTAACCCTAATTTTAATGTAAAGGGTACATGTCGACCCCACCTTAATGTGATTAATAATTAATACGGAAATTATTAATTATATTTTAAGTTATTGAGGTCGACCCTATTGTGCCAATAGACACATCATTTGATGTGACAAGTCTTATATAAATGAAGTTGAATCCCCATTGAGGAAACACACTTAACATTGTGTCATCTCATGATTTCAAATGTTGAGGTTTGAAATTATGAGAATTGCAACACCCTCTTGTGTGCTAGTTTTGGTGATGGTGTGGGAGGTCTTTCTCTTGAGAAATATAGCAAAGGATTGGCTGGGTTTTCTTCCCTTGTTAAGAAGGGTTTCCCAGGATACTTCTTGTGTACTTGTGCATGGATATTCTTCTTATAATCTTGATTTTCTGCAGTAGTTATGGTTCAAAGTAATTGTTGACATAAAATTCAAAAGAGAATACATGAGCCATAGATCACTAAAATATCAACACTTGGGACTAGAAAAATTCTACCGACGGTTCATGTTGGGATTCTCCCATATTGGATGGGCCCTCAGTCAAGTGACCAAGGGCGGTGGAAGGGAATAGTTCACGTGGGGGAAGGAACAACAACGATCATTTGATGATCTGAAGCATCGCTTGTGCTCAGCTCCAGTACTCTCCTTGCCCGATTTGTAACAATCGTTAGAGATTGAGACTAATGCATCTTACTATGCTGTAGGCGCAGTTCTCACTCAACAGTCATCCAATGGCATACCATAGTGAGACACTCTTAGATACTGTTCGAAAATACCCCACCTATGACAAGAAAATCTATTCCATTGCACAAGCTTGTTGTCAATGGAAACATTACATTTTGGGAAAGGAGACAATCATCCACACTGATCACAAGACTCTGAAGTTCATATAGACACAGGGGAAGTTGCCGAACGACTTCCATAATAAGTGGTCTAGCTACCTGCAACAGTTCCATATCAACATCAATTATAAGATAGGGAGCACAAATCGTGTCACTGACTGCCTTATTTGACCTTCCGTGGATGCACTCACCACTGTGCTCCATTCCTATGGACATGAGGCATCTAAGTGGCCCCAAATTTATCAGAAAAATCTGGACTTTACCACCAGCTATCATCTCTTGGGTACAAGAGCGAATGTCACCGATTTTCACATTCAGGACAGACTGTTATGCCATCTGTTCCATCTCTGTGTTCTTGCAAGAGAGCGTGCAAAGATGATTTGGGAGGCTCACTACAGTCGGATGGTAGGACATTTTGGCATGGAGAAAACTGTGGTTGTTCTACAGAAACATTTTTATTGTCCAAAACTTCAGTAGGACGTCAACAAGTATATAATATATTGCACTGCATGTGCCATTTCCAAGCCAACCATCAAGAAGAAAGGATTATACACCCCTCTTCCTACTCCCAAGAAGCCTTAGGAATCCATATCGATGGATTACATGTGTGGCCTTCCATCCATTAAGAAAGGAAATGATTGTGTATTTGTGGTAGTTGATCAGTTTTCGAAGATGGCCATCCTAACAACCTGCAAGAAGAATATCACAATGACAAATACTGGAAAGCTCTTCTTCGAACAAGTGTGGGTCCATTATGGGATACCAAAGACCATCATCTCCGACTGGGACAACAAGTTCCTCAACACATTTTGGTTGATTCTCTAGTCACTATTGGACACCAAGCTCACTAAATCCACTATTTTCCACCCCCAAACCGATGACCAAACATAGGTATTCAAATAGATGATTGTGCACATCTTGTGCATGTACAACTCTAAGAATCCATGTATATGGGATGAGAGTATTCCCTATGTTCAACAGAGTTACAACTGGGCTCTCCATAGCTCCATTGGCCATAGCCCATTTCAGTTGGGGTTGGGATTCCAACCCTTGGGTCCCATTGATGTTGCACTATCTCTTGCATCCACACAGACATAATATTCCCATGTTCAGTCTCAGACCGAAAAAGACACCAGATTCATTGAGCGGATTCAACACATCTTCCAACAGGTCCATGAGATTTTACAAAAAGCCATTGCTAAGTACAAGAAATTCCATGATCAAAACAGAGTACCACACCAATTTCATGTGGTAGATAAGGTCTGGTTACAATTGCAGAAAGAGTGCGTTATAGGGCCCCATTGGAAGCTCCACCCACTTTGCTATGGGCCTTACACTATCACCAAGGTTGTGGGTAGCAATTCTTTTGAGCTCAACACTCCACCCTTCCTTGGCTTGCACCCAATGTTCAATGTGGACCTCCTTCGGCCATATTTTCCACCATTATTGGACACCTTAGAGATCGTAGGACAACTGAAACCCATAGAGATCAACCATGACTGCATGGAACAGGCATCCACTGATCAGATAGTGGACATACAAGTCAAGGTAACTTTCCAGTAAAGGATCCAACTTTATCGGGTTGTTAAGGCAGGGAAACTACTACACCAAGGCAAGTGGCTCACCTGGGGCCAAATTCAACAGAAGTTTCCTCACCTGATGGGGGAACTCAACACAATGGGGACCATTGCTTCCTAATGGGGGAGGACTAATCTAAGTGGATATTGGTGGCCACCCACCTATTCCAACTGGCTCCTCTTGACAGTTTTTAGTTCAACACATTCTTCTGTACTTCTTTGTAATTGTGGGTTCTACACTTTCAGGGCAGTCGGAAACCCTACACATCTTCCAGGTGGTGACTGGTGGCCGCCCACCTAATCCAACTGTCTTATTTTGGATGTTTTCTTGTCAGCACATATTTCTATACTTCCAGGGCCGTTTTAGGGCCCTAAATAGTCTTTTTTTGGCTTGCCACAGTGAAATTAGAGACGAATTTAGAGTTTGATGGCGTAATGTGTAGTTCTCGAAAAGACCTTTCTAAGGGGCTATCACCCACCTAAAACAAAGGTCGTATGAAAAATTTACGACTCGGGAAGTTGAGGTACCAACTTACCCATCGGGGCCCACATAAATTTTGGCGTTTCATCTCCTAGGGTTAGATTTTTGGATGTATGGGGTTTTGGCATTCATGAGTAATGTTAAAAGGGCCTCTAGAGCCTCACTGTAATCATTCTGCTCAGATGGATGCATGTAGTGGCCACATCTCTTCTCAGAGATAACTACCACCATTCGAGCAAGTTGTTTCAGTTCTACAGTTTTACAATTTCATCCTATTTCATTTATTCAATATAAGATATTGTTCACTGGATATATGTGTTTTTTTTCGTATCTATGTGTTTATTATATTCAGTGTGTTAATCAGTTCGTTCTGCTCCTAAATCTAGATCATTCGGGTTCAATTTCGACTCCTATAGCTTCATATACTACTGCTTGAACACGCACAACCCATTTTCTGATTAAATTCAGGGCCTCTTCTGTTTTCTACATTTTCTGAGAATTTTCACCCTCAATCTATTAATAAATGTTGTACCATCCTATTCTTCCCTTCTATAGGTTTTCGATGAGATATCCTAGGCCCGATTTCGTTTCCTTTAGCCCCATATATGGCCATCTGATGTTTGCACGGTGGTTTCCCCCCCCAAATTCACGACCTCCTGTTTTTCACATTTTCTATGATTTTTCATCATTGCTTTTGCTTGAATACCTCTCCCTTTGAATTCTTCATCTCGATATCTTTCCAATGAGGTATCCCAGGATCAATTATGACACATGTAGCTCAATATATGTTTGTTTGAAATTCGATGCTCAACAACTCTTGATCTTCCCGTGGGGGAATCCGAGTCATTGATCTTCAACCTAAAAATCATTGTACCACATGCATGAGGCAATTCAATATTGAATGGTTCATATAGTTTTTATCCCTCTTACCTAATTTGTATAAGAACCTAGAGAAGGTACAAGACCTATGTCTTGTGTTGTAATTTTGGTCATTTACCATCCTAGAATTAGAAAAAATAAAAATAAAAATAAAGAACCTACGTAAAATAAAAACAATAAAATTACCCCCAAGACATGTGAAGATAAAAATAAAAAATATTCCCCAAAATAAAATATAACCCAAAGTCTAAGTCAAAAATTAAAATGTAAAACATCTCATATGACACATACACTTCGATGGATAAAAAATATTAAAACAATACTACTTCCCATGAGTTAATTCCCCCGAAAAATATTAAAATAATGCCAATTACAATGGGTTCTCATTGGAGTTCAATGGTTAGAGCTGAAACTAAAGAGTGGTTAGAGAGCTCTGATGGTAGCTCACTCCGTTGGGCTAAGGATTTAGATGAGCTACTTATTTTGATGGATGACTTCAATTGCACCATTTTTATGACCTAAGTCCGATATCTTCCTAAAGTCATGAAATATTAAATTAATAATTCTAAGTTTCCAAGTGTATTTGGGGAAAGGAAGAGGGGATTCCGAGAATGAGGGAAGGAGAGGAAAGGAATCTCGGAAAAGTAGGAGGTATGTCTTAATGGTAATTTCCAATGGAATTTACCATGAAGTGAAGGTGAGGACCAATGGGTAGAAGCCTCAAGAGAACTGTAATGAAATATTACGTTCAATTTTAATGAGTGAGGTAAACAATTAAAAAAGTTAAATTAAAAACTAAATTAAATAAGAAAAATAAAATAAAAAATAAAACCTAGAACTTAGGTGATACATGAAAAAAAAAACTAAAATGAAAAAAAATAAAATACACACACATAAATGAAAAGTTAAATTGTTTCTAATTTTGTAGGGCTATGAAAAAGAATGAGAATGTGCATATTATACATTAGGGTTTTAGAAAAAACACACCATGTAACAAATAGTTTACTCATATAAAACAAATTTGATCCGTGTAAAAACAAATTTGACCCATGTAAAAACATTTTAAAAGTGAACTCGATTTTCCCCATGTAAAAATAAATATCAAGGGTAACTCTAGGGAAAACCATGGGGAAAAAAACCATGGGCAATCAAACCGTGTGGTTTTTCAAAACCAAGGGTAAAATACGAATCAAAATAAATAAATACAAAAATAATAAATAAATAAATAAAATAAAAAAACATACAAATTATGTCCAAAAATAAGAATAAAAATAAAAAATAAAAGATAGGAAAATAATGCCAAGTTACACACTAGTCAGGGTTCCATGCTACGCATGGTTCCACACTTGTTAGGGTTCCACACCTAGGGACCCAAAAAATAGGAGCAAGGTATTCCATGTAGATTTCAAGTAACCGAGTATCAATTTAGGTATGATATGTCATATGAAGAGTACAATCATTCAAATTCAGGTGCGACTGATGGAAATCGATCAAAGGGAAAAAACATGACATGTCATGTGACAAATCAACATCACAAATAATGACTCATATGATAAAAGGAGATCGACGCCAAACGAGTGCACTATACATGTCAATCCATTCAAGCTAAAGATATCAGAGGGCAAACCTGATAAGATTGCAAAGATTCAGAATACAATTAGATCAGGGAATAGGCTCCCACGTCATGCCACAATGCATGGAACCGATTATGACAAATAGCGAGCAAGCATTGGGAGACAACATGAAAAGGTTCTACAACCAAGAATCTCAATAGGTCTTTAGCCTGGGTTTCTGGAGAGAGGGGAGGATGAAAGAAAAACTCGATATAGATCAATCTGAAAAATCTCACGCGTTTCAGACCTTAGGAAAATCCCAAGGGACTTTACTTGATGAACCCAATGAGACAAGACAAATGAAGGGAGCCCAATATGATTTCTGCCTTCGATATTCATACTAGTCTTAGGACAATGCACACTCAACACTTTGAACGAGGATTCCTGATAAATTAATTCTAATGCACTCTTGGGATATGATTGTGGGAAAGTTCGATCCGATGGCCTTGCAAGATTCAGACCTCGAGGAGACAAGAAGCAAAGGTGAATCCTCTTCCGGATGAGGGAGAGTCAGGTAAGGATCAAGGTTATGCCCTCATTAATGCAATGATGATAAAAATAAATCCTCCTAAGGTTTGGGCAAGATAAGCCTTAGTTCATAATGTTGACTGTTGGATTGAAATGTCAGACAATATATGCATAGAAATAAGTCTAGGCAAGAGAAAGAAGAAGATCATGTTAAATGTTTATGGTATGTTTACTTGTTCATATTGAAGATTATGAAATTTCTTGCTTGAAACCCTAGGAGTAAGAAACATAAGGTGCTTCTTTCTTGCTCTTTATTTGCTAAGTTTTTCCTAAGAAGATATTGTCTAGACAAACTTCTAGAGCCCTAAAGTGCTAGCAATTTAGAACACTTGTCTAGTTCTTCTTGCATAGAACATATTTCAAGAGTCTAAGAAGAAGAGAAATCACTAGGGCCTAGAAGTGCCTACACCCTAGTTGAATTTACTCTTTGAGGCTTGGTACTTGAGGAATTAAGGTGCTACTCCTCAATATTCCACCTTTTTATCTCTTAGACAAGTATAATAATTTATTTTCTCCAGGTTATTGTGCTGATATAATTGACTCCATAAGCCCTAAAAGGCACTAGTTCTCACTTCTCTCTTGTTGAATGATTGATGAAACACTCAAACACTATTATCCTAAGATTTTACTAACTATCTCTAACCCTAGTTTAGCCTAGATCACTAAATTGTTTGTTGTTGTTATAAATTTTTTCTACAACCATCTAATTGCAGACAATTTTCTGCATAATTGACATCAATTGTTAGCTAATCACTTCATAAATTTCTTGTGACAAGTTATTATCATTCTACATAGTTAATGTTATCTTTTCATTGTCTTTTCAAGCTTTTCCGAGGAGGATTTGTTGCATTTGTTACATTCTTTTAATTGTTGTTGTAAACTTATAAATTGATGCAATTTTATATAAGCTAACATATTTTCACTTGGTTTACTATCTCTTGAAGCTTTATTGTCATATTTGTACTTGAAACTGCCATATATATGCTATGTTGTCTTGTTCTGGGCAGGTACACAATTTACATTTCTTTACCTCAATTTCTCAAACGTAGACTTTGTTGACTATGGTGACCAGTGAGAGTGGGGGGGGGGTATTTCTTAACATAACCTTAGTCTACCCATCCCTTTAGGCCACCGGGAATGCCTCCCTTGGGGTAGAATTCCTTCTACTCCTAAAAGTAGGGATTTCCTATTGAGGTGAAAATGATAGGATATCTTGTTTGTTACGCCAATCTCCTTTACTTCTCTTGGCATTTGGACAAGTAAAGATTGTGCAATAACAAGTACCACAATGACGCCAAATTTCTAAAATATGTAACCCAATATTTCAAGTACTTGTTATCTAACACACCCTTTTCAAAGAGCCAATTAGTGAGGTACATTATTTGTTTGACCACACACTTTTTATTGGATTTGGTTTAACCATGGGTTTAAACTTTTATAACAAGCAAACATTACATAAGCGTGTTCCTCATCTCTCTTTTCCTGACATTGTTTCGTTACCAGTGAGCATCCATAGCCTCGATGAAGGTGCCTTGGTACCATACAAGCATAACTGCACTGTTAGCAGACATACATAGCCCTGACATGTTTACTTTTACTTCCCACACTATTAATAGTGCTTTCAACTTCCTTTTTATTTCAAAATATGCTTACCCTTCTAGATTTATATATAGATATGCATATGCACATAGGATGTGAAGGAAGTGGGGTGATACGATAGTTGCTTTGATTTGCTGAGTAAATGTTATGCATATCATTTTAACCCATAAGTCTCCCCAAAAATCATCATAGTATTGACCATCTTATTAATATGAAGTGGATAGAGCTCAAAGAAAAGGGTAGATAGACACTTTCTTTTACTTATGGATTATCATGGTATGCTCAATAGGCACATGTGTTCCACCACAACCATAGGTCCATATCTACATCTAAGAACTTTGTGAATGTTCATTCAGATAGAGAAACCCATATATCTCATGACTTGTAAAACATTTATTCAGTATGTGACCAGAATTGGGCTAACCCCTCACTTAAATTTAAAGAGTAATCCTCAAGGAAGACTAAGAAGTCAAATTAGCTCTGGGAAATATCAACATTCAAATTAAAGGATGGAAGCAATTTGTACAAGAAAAAACAAAGCACTGAATCCAAAGCCAATTCATGAAAAGAGAACTAAACTAAAAGAAGCTTAAATCTAGAACGTCGGTCATAAAAAATAAGAAGAATTAAAACTGGCTAAAAAATAAAAAGAGAACCCAACAACAAGTAATAAATCTGGTGGCAACAACATAGTATGAATGATATACACAACCTCAAAGAATTGTTATTCCAACTCCAAGAATTGTAATAAGGGAAAAAAATTATTAAATAAACTTTTCGCACAAGCTAAGAACCATAAAAAAAAAATTTCAGGACAAAAAATCAGCAAGAGTATGATGAGCAGTGATTAAGAAAATCAATATCTAATCAAGCTTCTATTCTAACAGATTTGAGATTTTTTAGAACAAAAAATTCAGATTGTTGAAATGCCCAAAAGAATTGGATAAATTTATGGAATACATCTTTTTGAGTTTATGGCCATGGATAATGTCTTACCAAAATAATATTTTGAAGATGTCGGATATTCAAACTCAGATATTGCATTGATATTTTTCACCAAGGTATTCATTTCCATTTTGATTATTGACCTAGATCACCCAATGATTGTATCATTCACCCAAGATGGTATAAGAATATAAACCCACTATCATGGTTGAAAAATTAGGCAAAGAAGGAAGTAAAATTATGTACAAATTAAAATAAATAGAGTAACTACACTAAATTGAAAGAAAAATAATGTTAATTAGTGCGGAAAGAATTAATCTTGAAAGATGAGCTTGTAGTCGCAGTAGCATGGGACACATCATGAGCATTATCAACGAAAGTGTTTTTTAGTGAAATCTTAGAAAGTAAGCCTAGGGAAATAATTAGTCAAGAAATGTTAAACATTCAACATCAATCCCAATAGAAAGATTCTCGGGGAATATATCTGAAACGAAGAACAAGCAAATTCGTCACACAATCATCTAATCCAATGATATTTAGTAAAACAAGAAAATCCTTCCGGGAACCTAGCAAAATGGGTTAATGGAGAATTTTAGTCAAAATAGATTTTCAAAAATTGAATTGCATGAAACATTCCATAAATCCATAAGCTCTGAATATTTCTTGACATGAGCAAGTCCTTTGCACACTTGAAAATAATAAATTTTTCAACAACACAAATTTCAAATTTCATGGAATAAATTTCACCAAAGTATCACTTTCTCTTTGCCATAGAAGATAATTATTGACCCCAAATATTTTAATAATTCAATTTGACGAGGCAAAGAGGGGATATTATAGTTATGGAGGTCATCAAAATAATCATGAAAAGAAATCTAAATATCAACTAGATCACAAACCAACATGGGAATACATGAATACGACTATTTTTCTAATCAGTTGTTGAGTTGGTGACATTCTTGGTTGATTAATTAAAAAAGTTGCAAAGGAATCCAAGCATCCAAGTTTAAATTATCACTTCCCTAAGTTGCTTTCATTTCAAGAGAAAAATCTCGAACTATTGTTTGCAAAAGTCATTTCCCAACCTCTGTAACAAAAGAGAATGGTGTGATCAACTATTAGATAGTTTGGAAAAAAACTCTTCTTCTAAATGAGTAACTTATTAAAATGAAATTAGACTAAAAAATACCTATATTAAACTAATCCTAAGCAAAGTGTGCTAAAAATTAAACTAAATTGGTTGTCAGAAAAATTATGTAAATGAATAACACCAGTGCATTCATTCAAGTGTTTGTCTTTTGTCCATTCAGTCAAATATCATAGCCTTCATCCTAAGAAATATTCATTATGTGTTTTTCCATAATATTCCCTTTGACAAGAGACTTAATGTCGTTGATTCTTGTGAGAATTAGATCCCATAGACACTTAATCTTGTTTCTACAACAAAATTAATCAAATTACACAAACAAAATCATAAAACTTTAATTTCATCCATGCTCTAAAGATACATGTCCACCAACAAACCTTTGTCATGCTTAAAATATGAATACAAATTTGATTCAACAAATCCTGAACATTGCAGACCAAAGTTTGCATTTCCTTTGGTCATTCATGATAATAATATGAAACATCCATATGATTATCTACAACCTTATGAGAGGCAAGATGTTACGAGATTTTTCCCATGTGACCTTGGGTCATGTCACAACAAAGTGAGACCATATATAAAAGACAGAACCTACCCTCACACACAATAATGATATGAGAAAATAACTACTTTGAGGAGAGAAAGAGAGAGAGAAATAAGGAGAGACCTCACACCTTGTATCTTACGTCTAATGTTGATCCTTGCTCTCCACCTTTTATGTTGCTCCCGATCTCCACTGGTATCAACCTGTAAAACAAGACCAAAACTATACTGCAACAAGGTAGTTATAGATTCAAATCATACATGTAATGTGCAAATATTCAAGTATATGAAGAAAATTAATATATATCAACAAATTGAAATCAATTTACACATGTATGGAGGGAAAGAGAACTCTTTTATTGAAAACGATAAAAGTGGGTAGTTACAACTCGACTCAAACTATTGACACTGCCTCGAAGCCAACCACCCAGGTTCCTCCACTGGTCCTTCAAGAATCAAATTAGCAAGATGACCCTTCTTCTGATGACCCAAAAGGGATAGGAACACACCCTATGGCCATACAAGGGAGAATAAGGAGCACTAGAAAGCAAGTTCCAGAACAAGGGGATGTTACTCATAGGATGAAGGGAAATAAGGAAGCTTGCAAATTCAATAACACAAATTTGCACCTAGGTTTTCCTCCTCATATATGCCCTCAAAGGTGCCTTTATACCATCCTAAATGGGTTGAGGTGGTTAAATTCCATTGCTTATGGGCCCAAA
>JASDQU010736490.1:209922-222980 GCA_032191745.1 Picea mariana
ATAATTAGAAATCATAAATGGATGAAATGACTAGAGCCTGATTTCTAATGAGTTGAAGTTTGTCATGATGGGTAGATCCATGAGATTGATATCATAAAGTTTCCAAGAATGTTCCAAGCATAAAAACCATGGATTTCACTTCCTTGAGCTTACATATGACATAGAATATGGGAAAATGAAATGAAAAAGAAGAGTTGCAGCTTGTCTCTCCACCAAATAGGTTTTCCGTTCAAAAGAATGAAACATATAATCCAGAAAACAAAATCATCAAGATCATGAGTAAGAGGGATCAAATAACAAATATTCCAACATAATGTCACAAACATGCTTATATTTCCAAATTATGAACAAACTTGAACAATCTAAGGTGTTATTGTTTTAGATTCATGGAATGCTGACATATAGAGTGTAAGGCCCAATAGCTTGGGGAATCATTTCCACAATAAATTCACAACTTGAAACTTATTATTATGGATAGAATGAAAAAAAATGTTGGGAAATCGAAATCTAAAACCTTAGAAGTTGCATTGACATATTCCACCAAGGCACTTACAACCCCCAAGAATTTGGATGATTTCAACATGATGAGGTAAGTGAGACATTATTGAGCCATGATAAAAATCAGATCAGTCAGGAATGTGACCAAAATGAGTGACTTAAAATAAGTAAATCCAAAGGATGGAAAGATGCTCTCCAAGAAAATAATAGGTCTGAAATCCCATTAAATTGGCGGTTCTAGGATTGAATTTATAGTCATCCATTGGATTAATAAACGAAATGATTGATCCCAAGAGAATTTTCTGAGATAGATTTCAACATAAATATTTGTATAACCATGTTATCCAAAATGTTAAAGTGTGCTTCTAGATAGTCTAAAAGAAAATATCTTTGTTGCCATGTATATGAGGGAACTTGGATCAAGTGAGCTGCAAGATAAAAGGAAAACTCTTCCTTGAAAGACTGACAGAATGGTGAAAAATATATGCTCATCCAAAATAAAAATAAAAATTAAATTAAAGGTGATGAAAGGAAATAACTTAAAATGAAAAATCATCCATGCTCATTATGCTAAGAAAAATCTATAAAGAAAATAATGTTGGATGAAAGTAACCAAAGAAAACAATGAATAGGTAAGCAACCATTGAGATAACTCCAAACCCAAAAAATAATCATCCAAGGAAATTACAAGGAATTGAAGTGGGTTTAATTTCGGATTGGCATAAAATTAACACTCAAACTTCCATTTATGTGTATGGGACAACAAACTCAAAACTCAAAATAAACTCAATCAAGCAAAACATTCCAACTAGAATCATGTTCATATGTAGATGAAACAAATATGAGTGTTCATTTTCACCACAAGAGGGACTGGATAACATTATTTATTTAAAATATCTCACTTGTAGGATGAAAAAATGTTTGAAAATTATTTGTCATGGTGAACATGCACAAAATCAGTGATCCAAAAATCACCCCAACACATAGGAAGTTTTGAGAATGAGATAAAAGAATTTTACCCATATCAAAAATAAATTTTTATTTAAAGATCCATTCAAGGGAAAAAATAGTGTGCATGCCTTCAATTTATTTCCACCTCTTCTGAGAAATACATTTACTAATTAGCCAACAATAATAAAAAGAAAAGGAAACAAGAAGACTGATTAAAAAAAAAAAAACTAGAAAGCAAAACTAATACTATGCAAAGAAAAGACACTAGCCTATTCTATCCTACTCCTATCCTACACTACATTGAATGAAAAGAATGAACTATGTAAATTAATAATGCCAAGGTAGCCATCCATGTATTCCCAAGCCCACAAACATATGTTCATGACAAAATATTAGTAATAGAACTTGGAGAAAAAATAGAGTAAAAGTAGGAAAAATTAAAACACCAAAAACTATATTCACCATATTAAAGATGTCATAGTGATAATTCATGGGAAATCTATCCGAGTAAGATCCCTCCAACCATGCTTCATTTCTGTCATAAAATATGGCATCACTATCATAGAATTGATGGAGGGAGTTCACGGGAAAGTAGCATATCGAATAAGAACCATGCATAAAATATGGTGAAGTGTACTTGGTGAGAGAATATTTATGTTGATATACTTGTTAACTCCAGAAGACAAGAAAAAAGTATGAGGCCATGACATAACCATCGGTATAGAATGAAGTGTCTCATTGTATTAGAAAGCCTCCCTAGACTCATACTTCAAGAAACCATCATCTTGAGATAAGTTAGTGAAATCATATGATATACATGGACTAGCATCCACCATGGTATGAGAGATATGTTCACGATAGTGGTGGAAGCCACTGACATCAACAATCTCAACTAAAGGGATACTTGAACAATAAGAGTCCCTACTAATAAAAATTGAAGATGAAAGAGAAGAAGGCATGGTCTGATATACAACTGCTATAACATTTCCTTCATCCCATGAAAAAGGATAATAAGACATAGTTGTACTAAATTCATGGTAAGGAGACTTATCCTCCCTATATTCCACATACACATTACCATAATCAAGTACTTCAAAAGGGTTCAACCCCATTGAGTTTATTTGAATAGGAAAATGGGTAGCTTCCTGCAAGATCAACCCATTGAAGAGATCATGATACAAAAAACAATAAATAGAATAATTAAGAGAATAAAAATTCTATCTTGAATAATAAATTTTTTCAAAAAGTGACTCTTTGAATGGTAGTTCCTCCTCCTTGAGAACATTGGTGATTGATTGTGAATCAGTAGGCTCTAGACTAGGAATGGTTTCATGATCAACATGTCCTTCATCAACATGATTTTCCTCTTCTAAGAAAATGGTGGATTGTTGTGCTAAACAGGTTATGCTTTGTATGTTTATTTCTTCTCCTTGAGCAAAATAATTAGGGTGGTTGTTTTGATCCTGCATAATATGTGGATATGAAATATCTTTCAAAACATACTCCTGGTTAAAATAAAGGAGAAAATCACAATAATTTTTAGAACAAGAAGGTTCAATAACTAATCCATTAGTATTAGGAAAACATTCTTGATCTATATCGGTTAAAATAGGACAATTCAAATCAAAAGAAACTAATTCCAAATTATCCATGAGTGAGGAAGGATTCATGTCATGAGTGTCCATATTTTCTTCATTAACAAAATGATTAGAGTGTATTTCTTTCCCCATAGCTTCCTCTTCCATTCCTTGTGATGGAAAATATGAGATAGGATAATGAGAACTCGACATAATCATCGGTGTGACCAAAAGTGTCCCATTTTCAGACCAAAAAAAAAAAAGGCCCTCCTCTTGGTTAGCTACAAAAAAATATGAAATCAAATTTAAAACACAAGAGGTCTCTTCTTCATCACAAGAAAATAAAGGGGGGATGGAGTGGTGAGAGGATACATATGCTTCTCCCCAAAATGAATTTTTTCTTTGATCTATATCCCCCATAATAAAGAAAGATACAAACATATGAATTCCAACTAAATCATGAGTATTTTCAACATTTTCATCTAAATCCAAATAAGCGTGTAAAGAAACATTAAGAAATGATTTATATTTTTCATCCACTAGATGATATGCTTCATTATTAAGAGAAATTAAACAGAGAATCAAATCATTGACAAAGGACCTATCAGCCAAAGGAAATCTATGGAAAAGATGCATAAATATGATAAAAAAATATTTAAGAGATTCATCTTTGTTCTTTCTAACCTCTGATATATCCGCACACAAATCATCATAATCATAATTTTCAAAAGCATGCAAAAATTGATGCATAAACTGCTCCCGTGTGTGAATAGAGGCAACCGACAAATTCTCACAAATCTCTTGATCCAACCTGCAAAAGTTAGAGTGAATATCCTGCAAATGACACTTTTATTAGTAATATTTTGAGAAAAACAAATTTTATAGAATTATAAAGCATGTGTAGATTCATAGGTTTCACCCTCACCATCAAATTTAAATTGCAACAAGAAACATAAAATCTTTCTAGGAGGTTTGAGAGGTACATTACCATAAAAATATCTCCATAAATGGATATGGGATGGAGACATTAGTAAATTAAAATAATTAATAAAAATCACCCCACATGATCAACTTGTCATATGAACCTCCTTCTAATGCCATTTCTATCGACGGTTCCAAATGGTCTGTCAAGTAGGTAAGGGAGAACACCCGATGGCAGGTCCCAATCAGACCCACTCTCATTTAGGATGGCATTTCCGACTAGTATGTGGGTATGATTTACACTAAGAATTAAAATAAGAAAAATGGGAAAGACAATGAATTATTCCCAAATAATTCTAATTAAATCTAAATCTAATCTAAACTGAAATCAAACTAATATAACCTAACTACTTCTAACCTATCCTGCATAGGAGAAAAACTAAATTAGATGAGCATAACTTAAAATGACATTTTGACAACAAAAATACTTCATGTCATCCAAGAATATGTTAGAACAATAATATTTCAGATAAAATCTCAAATAGTTGTAGAGACCAATAACATCATCCATCTACTCATTGGAAATCACAACAACATAAACATTCTAAATACTAAGCACGCAAATATTTCATACAATTAGCACTAAAAAAACTCAAATGAAAAACACATTTATGAATTAGTCCCAAAAACATTAGATACAATCATGACTTCAAAATAAATTTTTCTCTTTGTATATCCAACAATAAGAGTATCAACAGTCTACACAATGAGCAAAAGTCCATCACCTACATTCAACGAGTTCTCTTTTACAAGACAAGAGAGACTCCTAAGTTCTTGTGACTGTTCACTTCGTTTCCCTTAGTTTTGTCATTATACAACTTCAAATTTATTTTTCATTTTTGTAAATGAACATGTGAGTGTTATAAAAATAATCTGAAGAGACCCTCGAGTGGTTATTCTCACCCTAAGGCAGTTCATAAATGATATTCATTTAAAATATTATTAACTTTGCTTGTTCTTGTCTTCTTATGTTCTTCGAAATGTTTCTAGGCATTTTTAGTGTTATTTTGTTGATTAAGATCATCCCATCTTATTCTTTATATGTATCATCCTTCCAACATGCTCTTACAGGTCCGATTTTGACTCTTGTAGCTTCATATATGACTGCCTGACCATGCACAACCCATTTTTTGATTAAATTTGGGCCTCTTCTATTTTCTACATTTTCTAAGAATTGTTGCTCTCAATCTGTCAATACCAACTATACCATCCTATTCTTCTCTTTGTTATATTTCTAGTGAGCTATCTCGTGCTTAATTTCGTTTCATGTAACCCCAAATATGGTCATTTGGAGTTTGCGCAGTGGTTTCCCCCCAAAATTGTGACCTTCTATTTTTCATGTTTTCAGGGATTTTTTCCCACTATTTTGTCTTGAATCCCTCTACCAATGAATTCTTCATCTCAATACCTTTCCAACTAGGTATCATGGGCTCAATTCTGACACCTATAGCTCAATATATATCCCTTTGAAATCCAGTTCTCAACAACCCTTGATCTGCCCATGGGGGAATCTGAGTCACTGATATTCAACCTGAAAATCATTGTACCACATTCATTAGGAAATTCAAGACTAAATGGTTAATATAGTTTTTATCCCCCTTACATATTTTTATAAGAACTCAGAGAAGGAATAGGACCTATAAATCATGATGTAATTTTGGCCAATTACTATCGTAGAATTAGAAAAATAATAAAAAATAATAAAATTACCCACCAACCCACGTGAAAATAAAAATAAATAAATATAATAAACATTCCCCAATTTTTTATGAAATATAACCCAAAGTCTAACTTAAAAATTAAAACGTGAATATATATCACCCCATTAGACTCAAGGGTGGTCGAGATGGTAAATCCACATATGCCTTTCAATCCAATGGAATATCACTTCGATAAGTTACCAGAATGAGTCCATTCTGATGGGATATTAGAGTGAGTTTTGTGGGACAAATATTCATAGGGATCTTGTTGAATACACAACAAAATATCCCTAGGATTATCCTAGTAATCCTATATAGAAAGAGGGTAGAGGCCTATGGTTCCCTAGATATAGATTTAAACACATAGATTCATCTTTATCCTAAGAAATGGTGGAGATTGCATACCTTTATTCGCATGCATATTCATATTTATAATAAGGAATGGTGGATATTGCATACCTTTATTTGTATGTTGTCCTTTGTAAATCATGGATGTTGCAAGCCTGAAACTCCATCTCCAAGATCCATAACTTGCTTCTTGTATACAAAAGACAAACAATACCTCTTTACCTCTCTAATTGGAATTAAAATCTTAGATCTAACTTTCTTCTAATCATATCTATAATGAGATGAATCAGATCTAAACATTTGCATAATGGAGTACAAATATATGAGGGAAAAACCAATGATCTATTGATACCATAAGATAAATTACATCAAGCATACTATAGTGATGATGCTTCCTCCTTTAACTCCTTTCTCCTTGCCCGTCCTTGCAACTTCTTGATCAGGCTAGGCTCATTGACTTCTGGTTGTGATGAATAGGATAGGTACCTCTACAAATTGGCTTTGAATAGGATTCTCCCTCTCTTTCCCAATACTTTCCTTTTTTATATATCTCTTTGGAGGAGGCTTGGGAGAGCTTCTATATCTTCTAGAGACCACTAGAGACTCGAATGATGTGAGTTCCTAGGCCCTTTCCATGAATATACAACTCATCCCTCGCCTATCACCTCATAACTCCTCGAATATAGAAGTTTTACAGAGCCTTGCTTGTTGAGCCACTAGTGACCAACGAGGGTCCTCACTTATTGTCTACTAGGTGTCTAACGAGGACCTCCAAAAGGGCTCAAATATTAGGCAAACCATGCATTTTTGTTTGCATCTTCTTATGGATTCCTCTCTGGTTTGTAGGGTGGAAATTAAGGCTATAACAAATGCCCCCCTAATGTGTGAGGTCATAAAAGGAATGGATGGATGAAATACATTACAAAAAAATATTTTCCATGTGAGGTAGTATGAGGAGAGAGAAAAGGAGTGTCAGAATTCAAATAAGTCCTACAATTAAACATCAAGAATGAGAGTAAAATATACCATCCCCTAGGTAGACATATGCAGACCATAAATGATCATGTATACCAAACAATACACTATGGATCCATGAAATGAAATGATATACCATGGCCACAAAATAATACATAGTGGATCCATGTCATCAATAGGAATGTAGCCATGAGATAATACAATGTGGATATATGTAATGAACACAATTATAGCCACCAAAAAATACAATGTGGATCTATGACACATCATATAGATACCAAAAGACAACAATCACTAAGGAGAGTGCCCTCGAAGTATTCAACGTACTCATATAAAAGTGATATACTCCATCGCAACTTGGGAGGGGATAGGAAAATAGATGAGTTAATGTTGAGCATCGTAGAAACCATTTTATTACTGGTCATTGATGTATACCGTTAACAGACACGAGGGGACCTACCAATGATGAAGATGGACCCCAAGGTACCTAGTACAATCTAGTGAGTGTGAATAGAGGATTTGATGTCAAACACTCATATAATCAATCGATCAAGAGTCAATAACGTAAACCCATTGTCGATCATGAGGAGGCATGCCACTGAGGACTACAAGCTCCAAGGTACTAGCTGATTTTTAGATCCCTCTCCTAGATAATGTGCTGAAGTATATAAGAAGAGATCCGTTGAAGGAGGGCCTTGATGTATCCCCCATCAATCGACATGAGACATACATAAATATATGATGTGAAGAGAGAGTATCACTAAGTACAAATGACATAGGGATGGGTGACTTGGAAACTCAAAAAAACAATAGATGGTCGACTCAAGATTAAAATTCCCTTGAACATATAGCACGACACAATGATGACTTGGCAACGAGACACAAGAGATGGACATATATAGTGCAGTAAGGTAGGAGGTATTGAAGCACTCTCCATTATGATTGGAATCGTAACCAGTCGAAGGAGTATCTTTGACTCATATTACTGGGATGACTCCTAGGGAAGCTAAGACCCAACTATATGATGAGGACTCAAGCAGGGTCCATGTTCAAGGGTGACTTGAATGACGCTGCCATTTTTGAGAATAGACCAATGGTAAAAAACCGCCACTCTTTTTATAAATTTTTATTTATTTTTGGCCTCTTTCATGGTTTAATGAGTGCGAAAGAGGAATATCATTGTGGTCAGTCTCCTTCATTGTTTAACGAGCATGAAAGAATGATGAAAGTAATCTCAATACCTTTTTCATTCAATTTTAACGAGCTTGAAAAAGAGATAAAATGTACTTGTTGGGAGAGAACGAGTGGCTTAACAACATGCCCCTATGTTCCAAGTGAATGGAACTGATCTAAGCGAGCTAAATGAAAATGGTAAAGGCAAGTGAGAACCACTCTTAGCAATTGTTCTCTCCCTGGGTAGGTGGATGAAAATGGAGGCCAAATAATGCAAGAGACAGATGGTCAAGGATACTGTATAATAGTAAGTGGGATGTGAGCAAACAATAGTGCAATGGCAGGAAGCATGACACGAGCAAATAACAACAGTGCAATGATGAGAAGCATGACACAAGCAAATAACAACAGTGCAATGATGAGAAGCATGACATGAGCAAAAAATGCACATGCGACCATTAAGTAACAAGAAAAATGTTTGGGAACCCCCATGGGATATGGCCAGAATATAGATGAAGAGAGGAAAATAAGGCTCAATCTTCAAGTCATAATGGGGCTAAAGGAGGGATCTCGAGCCTATGGAAAAACATAGCATGGGAACCAAATGACAATTTGGGTGATAACTAAGATGCCCATGAAGGGTAGGCACTACCAAACTAGTTTTGACATGCAAAATGAGTGGCTAGTGTTACAACTAGACGAGTTCGAACCTAAGGCATAATGTTGGTAGAATGTATGATTAATAATGCAAGGAAATAAATGCAATGAAAAACCTATCCCTATATGCCAGTTTAGGAACACGTACCTCAAGTTCAACGGAAGTACCATCTTCGTTAAAAAAATTTCCCTAGAATCCTGTCAAGACATGTAAACTAGATTCCAAGGTCAAAATGCATAGTGAAATTGCAAAAAGGAAAATATTTTGGGATTTTTTGGATATAATAAAAGAAAAACAAAAGCACTCACACCACACACCTATGTACAAAGCCTACACATTTGAATTATTTAAGCAATGCAGAGCCCACTTCTAGGCTCAAGCCAAGGATCCTTTCTATAACTGATGAACTCATGGGCCATTGTTAGTGATATGTGGCACATTATGTTGGGGCCATGCCACATAGGAATGAATCTTTGTGGCCGAAGATACTCATCATGAGTGGTTTTGTGAGCTATGAAATCTCCTTGATGGGACCCATCAAGACATGAAGGAAGTATGAAACATGAATCTTCGGTGGAAGAGATATCAAAGAATTTGGTGGCAAGTTCTAAAAAAGATAACCGAGGTGGTAAAAGGTCAAGACTAGGGGTTTCACTAGATGCCCCAACCAATTCTCCCAATCATGGATCAAGACCCATCATGCTAACTCTCACCAATTATAAATGAGGACAAGATGATTGATGTGTCACCTCATCCTTTGTATTTTCTATGGAAACCATTACTTCCAGGATGGCCTTATCTAAAGGAAGCTCATAATTTAGGAGGTCATGTGAACTTGGAGAGTCAAAAACCCATACAGATGAATTAGTTTGATCACACTATATATGAAGATGGATATGTAGACCAGTATCAACTAATGTTGATGGGATTATCAGATCGAAAATCTCGATCACGCTAAGTGGCATGGAGGATCCATATGATTTCACATCCTCGAAACAAGGTACCACCCAAGGATCAAAATACCCAAGGGATCCACTAGTAAATGAGGAAATCATGTTGATAGGAGCAATGCGTGTATTGAGATATGGTGGGGGAAAGGGACAAATTCCCATTACTGAAGGATATTTGAATATCCCTGCATGAACATTAAGATAATACTACTGAGTATCACCGATAAAGGGCACGTTGGACGCCACATTGGATCCAAGGTCTGGGGTATAGAACACAAGTTGATTGATCATAACAATTTTCCCTTGGGGAGGGAATCATAGGACCCTAAATATCGATGAGACAAATGCAGTCATCTCATAGAACCAAGTACGCACGAGTAACAAATTGTACTCAAGTGGTGCATCGACAACCTCTGTAGCAATAGAGACAGTCTTTCACCTATCTCGATGGGTAAGGTAGTGATGATTCCATGGGGTTCAAAAATGTGTCCATCGAACACTTTCAAATTTTTTGCAAACATATCGAGCTTAGGGGAGCCAATGGATTTCCAACAAGAAATAGACACAATACAAGTCGAGGCTCCTTCATCAATGACTATTCGGAAGATGTTTTTGCGCATCGTTCACACTTTGATTTGGAAGGATACTTGATGGGAGAGCCTATGAGTTGTTGAAATATTGTAACTGCAAAGAGTATTCTGTTTATTATTAATGTATTATTCATTAGATCAATCCCCTTTTGTGGATTGATCATGTCAGGTATTGTAAATGACCAAATTCCCTTTTGCGGATTGGTCAAACCCTAATTGTAATAGGCTAAATGAGAAGTCGGCCCTGCCAGTGAAAAGACACCTCAGTTCAACACTTGCCAGATTGTATAAATAAGAGAGGCTAGCGCCTCATTTTTTCACTCACTCACCTGTTCATCAGAGTGCAAGTTTAGAGTTGCAGTTGGAGAAGAAGGAAGAGAGAGAGAGGCACATTCTTGGGAGAGGACTTTTTGAATTGTTTGGTTTATTCTCTTGGCATTGTATTGGCTATCTATATTAAGGAAGTTTTTGCTGGGTTTTCTCCCCCATCGGGGTTTCCCAGGATAAATGATGTGTCTCTTGTGATTGTGTATTTCTCAGTGATCCTATCTATGCTATGGTTATCTAGTAAATTGAAAAGAAGTCTAATAATATATTAAAACTTAACATGAGTAACCTGGAGAAGAATCAAAGGTCATCAAGATCGACTTCAAGGGATCAATCCCGCCTATAGCAGAAAACAAGTCTTTTTGCTGTACTGGGAAACTTTGGAGAACTTCAAGTGTAAACATGGCACATGGTGTTTAGGCCAAGTCTTCCAAAATATTGTAGTTGAGGGAAGCCCGTGTGTTAGGATTATGTGTCGTAAATCAAAGAACATTTTTTGAGGGGCAAAGTGATGTGTCAAAAGATAAATTATCTATCTAAAGAGGGCCACCAGAATGGGATGAAGATGTTGCTTCTAGCACAACATGGGAAGGCTAAAAAATGTCATAGTTCTTGGATCACTCCTATAAGTTGACTGTGTGGTCACACATGAACACAAAATAATTCTAGGAAGACGACTCATGGTGAGGGGTACCTTCCATTCCCCCTTGCATAGGGGTAGGATTTGTAGCAACCGTATTTTGAGGTTATGGGGGAAAAGGATGGGTTAAGATAGTAGGTTGTTGGGGGGCTCACTTTTGTATCAAGAATCGATGGACCTCATCCTTTCGAAGGAAATGATGAGTAGGGTGGTCCTCCCCACAAATCGTGCATGGAAAATGACTATTTCTTTTCTCTTTAGTGCTTCCCTCCTAGGTGTTTTGGGTGTAGGCAGTCCCTTTCTCATTGTTGGATTTTTTTTTCTTATTCATTTTCTTCTTCCCTCTAGGTTGTTGATAATTCTTCAGTTGCATGGACTACACTGAACTAACCTCGAAGGTATAAGTAGGGACTGCAACAGTTTGAGCACTAGTACTAGAAGTCGACGGGTGTGACTTAATTGACATTTGACCCATATGATCAACTAAATAGTTTACAAAGGCATGTGAAACAAAACCAACCACACGATTGGCATGAGATCCTAGGTTTGTTTTATTTGGATCAGTCAATAACCGAGGAGAAATAGGGATGATATCATAAAGTTTACCTCACTACAAATAGATCAAGTCCAAGTGTTGGGCATGCAAGATGGCAAGATCCTCGGTGGTCGCCCCAACCATAGCTACATCTCCGGCAATGGGTGGTAGGAGGGACTTGGTGAACCTCTCCATAAGGATTTTGTTTGGAATATGACTCTTAATCATCCTATGTCTTTGTCACCAGTCATGCATATGAGCGGAAATGTGAGTGGCATTATCTTGATGCAACGAAGTCAAGAGCTTTGTTCCTATCTCATACATAATGGGCAATTGGTAATGCGTTAAGAACGTCATTTCCAGGTCATTGAATCTTTTAAAGAAACCTCCTTTTAATTCAATATACCATTTGGCAACAGCTCCGGTCAAGGATCTCTAGAAAAGACACAACCTCACACTATCATCCATAAACTAGTTAGATGAACACCATAAGTGGTATGTCATGATGTGTGTGGAGGGGTCCTCTCCTAGATTTCCATCGAATTCCATAATATCTGATGGAAAAATTAGAAGGAATTTCCATCCATGATGGGTCATGGGAATTAAGGTCATTTGTTAACCGTGAAAAATATGGTAAATCTAAAGTTGCGAGGAAAGGCAATGGTACAAATGAATACTGGGAGGAAGGCAAAGTATTTGTTGTATCAGATGGACCTTACGGTCCCCCTAAATTTGTACTGCTGGAAGGTGTAGGAATCATTAGAGAGTAAGTTCTCCCACTGATGGTGGAACTTCTAGGAGCATGACTGCTCCCAGAACCAAAATCCCCCCAAAGGGGTTTTCCCTAGGGGGAGATGTGGACCCACCATGAAATATATTCCCAAAGTTAGTCCTAGGGAAGAAACCCCCAAGATCAAATGTGGAAACAAAGGGAAAACCCCAAGGTGAAAATTTTTCCCCAAGGGATGTGCCCCCAGGGAAGGGTGTGTTACCCCATGGGAAGTTAAAACCTTCAGAAGTATTGTTTCCCCCAACCTAACTAGGGATAGCCCCAAAATTGTTAGACATGTTCCATCCAAAAGGTACACCCACACCTGATGATATTAGGCCACTCATAGGATTGGCAGAGGTGGAAGGAGTTCCACTTCCCATGCT
>JASDQU010736491.1:28375-38789 GCA_032191745.1 Picea mariana
AATCTTATGTATATCAGTAAAGATATATCTCTCCAACCAATCCTCTGTACTAAGATTAGGGTTCTTGTTCTAGGCTTCAGCGTAGTCTTTTTCTTGGTCCTCTATCCACTTATGAATCTTTGTCTTTGATGGGAACCACCTTGACATTCCCTCAAGAAGATTCCAGTCCCGGCAACGGAACCTTTTGTTGGCACAGTGGCAGACCCAGGGTTCAGCTCCAAGAGCACACCAAGAATCCCTAACTACTGGCCCTTTCGACAACACCTACGAAGCAGATGCAGTCTCACCCGAAGAAACTATGGGGGGGTTGTAGGACAGAGATGTCTACAACCAAGAGGAGTATCAAGTGGACCTAATACTAGAACAATACATCATGCATATATCACTTCTCAACTTAGATCTACTCCACACAACTATCTATCAAATCTGACACATTAATGCAATAACGGTATACCAAAGGCCAAAGAACATAGCATCAATCACACATACGACACAAGATATACGTGGTTCACCCCCTCTCTAGGGCTACGTCCAAAGAACCGTGCTTATAATATATTAAGATGAAGCATACAATTCTTGTTTGCGCTCTCAACTAGTAGATCTTCTTTCTTCTCCTCGCTATCTCTCCCCTCCCTTCGCACCCAGCTGCAGGGTTGATCTTCGCACCTAGCTGAAGATCTTACAATACAGAAGGCCCTCATACTCAACACTTCTTTCTCACTCGATATTAGTTACTCGATCACACAATGACAAAGACAACAACAATAATCATAACACCAACAACAACCCATCCCAGGTCCTTTAGACCTCTATTTATACATTACAATCACTCATCGACATTCTTAGGCCAAAACCTAGGTGTCAAAACCCTAGATACCAAAACCCTAGGTGTCTAAAACCCTAGATACCAAAACCCTAGGTTTCTAAAACCCTAGGTCAACTTGAACTGCATTTTTAGGGCTTCGCCAGCCTGTCTTTCCTTCTTTCTCGTGCGGTGCTCCAAAGCATCCAATGGTGGATTTTTCCTCTTGCTGAGTTGTCCACGATAATTCTTTTTTGTTGATCTGTCATCCTCGATCTCCTCGTCCAACGACTTGCTTTCTCTTACTTCTCTCCATCTTTTTTGCTCTTTTGCTCACTTCGATCCAGTAACAGTCACTGTGTCTTCCGCGCAGTTCAAATTTTGCCTTTTCTTCCTTGCTCTTCGCTAACTTTCACAACCAAGGGCCAACACCAATGCTGGAACTAATATTTGATAAACAAATTGTTGGGTTTATTGTAAAATCAACACCAATGTTGCTGCCACTAGTTAATAATAAATTCAATCAAGTTATGATGGTTTTTCCTCTTCATTTTTTGTCTTACATATTATTGAATAAACTAATGGATCTATGCTTGTTTTGTCCATTGTTTTTCTATCTGACAAATATTTGTTAGATAAGTAGTTATGCCTCCTCCTCTACTCATATTTGTTCTTTTCTGAGTTATTTTCCAAACCAAACTAGATTATGATATCCATGGTTCAAAATATCATTCCTATGGCTAAATCCTATTAAACCCCATGTCGTTTGGTCCTTTTCGAATTACCTCCAAAATAAAATTCAACATCCTATTCCTATTCTAAATCAATAACAGACATTGCTTGTGGTTAGCAAGTAGTAGAGAGTTCACCACTTTTATATAAAAGTTGGTAACTTTCTCTCTCGTAAGAATACCTTGTGGCAGGGGTTTGCACCAAGGTTGCCCATTATCACCATTACTTTTCATTCTGGTTATGGAAGGGCTCAATATTTTAATGAAAAGTAGCATTCTTGAAGGCACTCTAACATGTATAAAGGTATCCAGAATGATCAAAATACTTCACTTACTATTTGTGGACGATGTCCTTATTATGACTAAGGCGACATTAAATGAATGGATGGAGGTCGTCAACATTCTTCAGTTATTCTGTAAAGCTTCGGGTTTATTGATAAACCATTCTAAAACTATTGTCCATTACGAAGGACTAACTGATGCAGAACTGACTCCTTGGAGATTCTTCCATATTCCTTTATCGAGCTTTCAATTGGGTTCAAATATCTGGGCTATTTCTTAAAGACTGGGACATGTAAGACTGAAGACTGGAATTGGTTAGTGACAAAAATGGAAAAGAAGATCGGTTTGTGGTGCAACAATTGGTTATCATTGGGTGGTAGATTTGTCTTAGTTAAAGTTGTTCTAGAGAGCCAACCTGTATATTGGATGTCTCTGGAGACCATCCCGCGCTCAATTTTAAATAAGATACAGAAATTGATGTTCAATTTCCTCTAGAGCGGTAATAAGACTACACAACAGTTTCACTTATGTAGATGGGACACTCTTTCTAGACCAAAGAAATGTGACGGATGTGGTATCTAGAACCTCCCTCTTTTTAATACGACATTATTGGTTAATACCCTTTGGAGAGTATTGACTCAAGATGGTATTTGGCATAAGGTTTTAATGGATAAATACTTATTCAATACTATTGTGGTTAATTGGTTTAGGCAAGCATCCCACAAGCAACATTCAACATCTAGGATTTGGAATAGCCTTACAAGAACAATACATGTGATCCTCCACTGGTAGAGCTGGTGTCCAGGGTCAGGACACTTAATTTCCATTGGCAAGGATCAGATCTTAGGCCTGGGTGACAGAACCATCCTATTGGATGCGCTTATTACTCAGTTAAAACAAAAGAGGATTACAATATTGGCACAAGCGACAATATCCCACAATGTTGTTTCTATATCAGAGAATTGGCTAAGCAGTGAGGAGCTAGGATTAGTGAGAATATTAGCTACATAATGGGAACTATATCAAAGAGTGCTTCAAGGCGTTGGCGTATTAATCCGTGATACAAATGACACTCTTGTATGGACCAAGGGGGACTCTTCCGGGAACATTACTGTAAAAAACATTTATTCTGCTCTTATATCAATTATGGACTACCCGATCTGGAGTGGCTGGAAGGTAAATATTTGGAAGTGGAACATACAGTTAAAGATAAAATTGTTTATTTTGATGGCAGCAGAAACTAAGGTTCTGACTTGGGACGCTCTACAAAAAAAAGGATGGGAGGGACCTGGGGTTTGCTATCTCTGCAAACACGAATCTGAATATATTAACCATTTACTCATTCATTGTTCCTTCACAAAGACAATTTGGGCCAGACTAACACTACTTCTTTAGATAAAAAGAACTTGGGAAGGAGCCTCCATAAATGAATGTTTTACCATTTGGACCGAGGATAAATAAGTATCCAAAAGTCTGGTTGCTCTCACCTGTTGGTACATCTGGTTTGAGAGAAACAAAGCCTTATTTGATGAGAGATCACCTTCAGTTTCTGCGGTGGTATTTAAGATACTTGGGTCTCACAATTGGCTTCCCCAATCCCATAATCCAACCTCCTTAAGAGTTTGTACTATCACACAGAAATAAGGATATACTATTGCTTGCTTTGATGGCGCGACTATATCAGGTGGCAAGCGATGTGGAGCTGGTGGCATCATCAAATTACCAGATTCAACTGTTTATAGATGGTACATCAACTGTGGGGAAGGAACCAACATAAAAGCAGAGCTTATGGGAGTTTGGGCTACTCTTACACTTGCCAATATGTGGTCTATCCAAAAGATACAGGTTTTGGGGGATTCCAAGGTAATTATTGATTGGTTAAATCAAAAGAGTAATCTACATGCGATTGACATTGAAGGATGGAAGCATAAAACCAAGGATCTTACCACCTTTTTTCAAGGTATTAACTTTCATCATATTTACAGGGATTTCAATAAGGAGGCAGACGTATTATCTAAACAAGCTCTCTTGGAACCAAAAGGCAGATTATCTTTTTACCAATGGGTAGGTGGGGCTGGAGGACCACTTACCCATTTAAACCTCTTTGAAATTTCTCCAAGATGAAGTGAATCAGGGTTATCTTTTCGCTGGTAGCGGGACTTTACATTGTATGTTTTGTAATTTTGAAGTGACAAACATTTTCGCGTTGGTTATTGCCATTTGGCTTTATGTGGTTTGTTATGACTTATTATGGCTAGTTATGAACTCTATTTGTATCAAGTTGAACTGAATGATCATATTCTTGTTATAAGGATCCTTAATAATGTAAAAAAAATTATACTATAATATAATTTTGAGCAAATTTTCTATTAAAAAAAAAAAAATACCTTATAAGAATTACCTCAAGTTACTCCTCTCTCTTTATTTATTTAATAAAGTGGGTGTGAGAACGTTGTGGGGAATTATACTCTCCGTATTAAAGTGAGTATGTTGTGGAGATTACTTAGATTATCTACTTTTATTAGAATTGGACATTTACACATAATGCTTTATGTGATGGTGAAGAACCCTTTATTTATTTAAAGTGGGTGTGAGAGCGTTGTGGGGAATTATCCTCTCCGTATTAAAGTGAGTATGTTGTGGAGATTACTTAGATTATCTATTTTTATTAGAATTGGACATTTACACATAATGCTTTATGTGATGATGAAGAAGAGGTGGGATCACTATGGTTAATGGATAAAGATTTTAAATCTCTCATTTTATATTAAGGTAGGTCATTATGCATAATGCCTCGGGTAAAAGTCAGAATTTATTTCATAGGCAATTATATATTTTTATATATTAACTTTGGATAATGATACATAATGTTTATGTAAAAGTTAGAATATTGGGTACTGATGCATAAAGCTTTATGTAAGATTTTATGTTGATTGATAAGACTTTAAATCTTCTCTCTTCTATATGTGCTTATTGGTGATATTATATTGCATTAATATAATCTTAAAAATTATATATTTTTGTAATTAAAAAAAAGTGTATATATATAAAAAAAAAGTTACAATGTTATTACTATCAAGGATTGTTAGGTTTATATTTAAAAAGATGCTATCACATCAATTTAAAGTAAGGAAAATTTTAGGGGTTAAAGTTTACATATGGGCTAATTTTTCATGTTTGTTTTTCTAAAAATAGATTTGTCAATTTCTATTTTTTCTAAAATGATTCATCCAAATTCTATAGGATAAAAGTATTTTACTCTAAAATCGTGAAAAAATTCTAGAAACTATTTAAAATCCTTAAAATTTTGAATATTTGTACAAAAAAATTGCCAAAATTATTATGGTTGGCATTTTAATAATTAGTAAGATTCACCAAGGTTTATACACTTTAAGATAAGTATGGATCCGTAAAAATTTTCCCGACTCAAAGACTTGCACACTTCGATACCAACTTCTAAAAGTTACTATCATATTAATAGAGAGACATGGACCTCAAAACAAATTGAACAATGGTATCCAACCAACAAGGTTGTTGGTGGATGCCTAGGTTTGAGTGTAAGAGCTTTACATTAAACTTTCTAATTAGTTTCCTTCAATTTATCAAAGTATAAACATCAACATACATTAAGTTATAAACAAGAGAGAAAGGGGTAGGAGAACTTAGCATGAAAAGATTATGTTGACTACCCTCTAATTGATGGTGCTCCTTCGATCCTTGTCTCTTCTCTGAACTAATCGTGGGGCACCTAATCTCTTGGCCATATTGTTCCACTCGACCAATGTATCTTCTTCAAAGAGGATACCCCCTCTGCTAACTCTCGAGCACGACAATCAAGAAATGGAGATAGTGTAACCTACTACTAAAGCCCATAAACCCCTATATAGGTAGATTGGTCTCTGACAAATCATATGTCTCCAATCAACACATTGAAGGACTTGTGGTCTCCACCTCTTTTAGGATCTGGTGCCCTCTCCTTCTTCCAACTAGTGGAGAGAAAATAGGGCAATAATTGCTCCAACCCACAAATAAACTAGTATCACAATAACACGAGGTTCAACTCCCTCTTTAGGTAATAATTATCCTAGATCACAAAGTCTCCCACCTATTTCAACAAGAATCCCCCCCAAATCACCTCCAATGAATCTCACAAAGATCTATATATAATGTTCATAAGAGGGAAAGTGGCCAGGAATAGAATTCCACCCCTTAATCACATGATAACCCCTAACTCAAATCACATGAGCAACCTAAAGGGCTTAGGTTACTTAAAGTAAAGTTTAATGTAGGATTTTAATAAAGTATAATGCATACCCCCTTTAATGATGATAACACACAATACCCCTTTCTAGACTAGGTGACACAACCAAAGATGCTTATGAAGTTAAATACAAAGATCTTAGTAACCATGAATTTACTAGTAAAGCATGCTACTCTTGACATTCAATGAGTGTTAATGTGGGTCTTGATTATCAAGATCAACTTGCACTAACATAATACAACTTGGGTGGGCCTAATGGTAAAGAGCACGTGTTTCCTCCTTGGAGGTCACAGGTTCAAATCCAAAGGGGGGTAAGGTATGTATACCTTCGTAGACTTTAGCAATCAAATCGTTGCACGGAGGGGGTCCCTTGTCTCACAAACAAGGGGGTCTCATACACGATTTTGATGTATGGCTTGGTCGTGACCTTAAAAATAGATTATTATTATTATTATTATTATTATTATTAGCTCGCAATCATAAACAAACATAATAAATACCTAATGATAAACCTAAATAACTAAAGTTGTCATAAAATAACTCATGATAATCATGTATAGATGACATCGTCATTGACACATCATCCGTAGTGGTGTCAAGTTGTCAATTATCTAAACACAACATCAAAACTCAATAATTATCATCATTTTTCTAGTAACTCGATGTGGGTGTTGTTAACACCTTGGTGAACCCAAAGAAATTACATGGCTAATTACATTTGAAACCAAGCCTTGCCTTCATAGTTTTCACATACTCAAAGGTTCCTTCACACTTAGCCAAAATCCCCTTAACCCTTTATTCTTGGAACCTTCACGAATGCTTAAAACCTTTTCCTTTTCTTCCTTGCTTGAACTTTTCTTTCATATCGAGTAACAACTTGGGCCCTCTTTCACCTATTCAAACTATTTCCTTTGCTCAACTTTAAGATCAATTTCAATTCATCAATCATGACCGTTATCACCTAGTATTCGAGTTATTTGCTTGGCTCAATTTCATTATCAAACTTGATTCATCAATTAGGTCCTTTATCACTTGTTTGAACTATTTCTTTGTCCTAAGTTCAAGGATCGGACCCAATTCCTCTGTTAGGGACCTATAATTATAGGTTATCTATTTATGCAGTTACATGTTTTGGAAAAGTTTAGCCTATGAATTACTAGGTGTCATAGCATAAAAGTTTGTTGATCCAAGCAGTCATTTAGTTTTGTAAATCTGATGACCAAAATGCAGTTTGGATATATGGGATATTTTGCATGTAAATTTGGTTTAGAGAAGATGTACAGGTGTTTTTATGGAAAAGTGTTCAGAAGCATCTTTCCAATGGTGTGTTTAGTGCTTCAAACCGACACATGGCTCTACAGATTCGAAAGCAAATTATTTTGCTAAAGGTTTATGACACGCATATTGTTTTAAACTAAATTCAAAAAGGTTGAAATTACAGTGCTTAATCCTTGTTCTAGTCGTCATCGACGACATTCCCCTCTTTCCAGATCGACGATCCTCAACACATTTCAGACCCCCCTATACCTTTCCCCCTCACTTCTGATACCGCCATTCCCCCGTCATCACTCCTCCTCTCCCTACTTAACACATGTCCTCCACTCACCCTATCGCTCACCATTCTCGCCTTTTCATACCCCTCACCTCTCGTATCTACTCCTCCTCTCAACACATATCACCCGTCTTCCACACTCTCGATACCTTTCGCCCCTCGCATCTACTTCCCCTGTCTCACTACACGTCACCTCCCGCTTATACTTCTCGTCTCACCACACGCCACCTGTCCCCTCATTCTTGATACTGTCCACCTATTTGCCTACACTTCCCTTCTTCCTACCAATTACACTCCCGCATCCACTAATCCCATATCCCTATTTGACACATGTCCCCACATCATCCTATACGTAACCACTTTCCTCCTCCCGAAATCGTTTTTGATCAGTAATCTTATGAGGTGATTTCCAGGATAACCAAGGCGCATTTTGAGAATCTGAAAGAGGTTTTTTCTCAGCATGGGCCAATTTACAATAAACTCTCCCATATTTAGCATATTTGTTACATATTGGGAGAATCGAGAGTATCTTTGAGCCCCATTTTTCAGAATTCATGATTTTTTGTTTGACAAATATTTTTCAAACGCAGATCCCGGACAACTGGAGATGATTTTCAAAAAAAAAAGAGAGGTGTTTTCTCAAAAAAAACTGGTATACAAAAACCTCCCCCATATTTTACACATCTATCTTATATTGATATATTCGAAGATATTACTGGACCCTATTTTTCAGAATTTTGGGAGGCAAAAAAGTCACAAGAACAGATGGCAAAGAGATTGGATTCAAAGGCACAGATCACCCACAAATCCCATCAAAACAGTGCCAGATATATGAATGAATCTCAACAAACCTCTATGATTGTAATAGTTAGTTTAGATTTTTATTAAAACAAATCCTGCTCATTTATGACAAGATCCTTTGTAAACAATTTATAAATACTTCCCATTTCGAAGTATTATGGGTTGGGACTTGTTCGTAGGATATGATCAATACTGTAAAGCAGCTCACAGAGCCTCCTTTGATCAAATTTCAGTAATACAGTTGTAATTACAAGATTCTCATGTTACTTATGTTGGTGAAGTACATATGACTTCGTTTATGTTTTCTTTTCTTCGTTATAATTTTATGTGTTTCCAATCTGAATTATTAAATAGAAGATTAAAGAACATAATTTGTTTTGATATACACTCTGATTATGGATTTGGATAATTTCAATGTTTTCTACTTGAAGGTTAGTTCCAGAATTATTAATTGCTTTGGTATAATCCGATCCCCTCACCTTTTCTTTCAAATCACTCATCAACTTTAAGGATCCTACCTAGGTGCCTATCCTTCCCTGTAAGGTCTCCTGTAGAACCTGCCTTGATTGAACACAGACTCTTTGACTCCATTTCTCAATGACCCATTTTCTTTGTTCCAACCAAACACTTAAAAAACAAACAAACCTTGACCTATCATAACTAACCTAACATTATAAACTCAAACAAATCTAAATCCTACAAAAAGATTCCTCTCTGAAGCTGGCAGGGCTAGATCCCATATTCCAAAACCGTTTTGTGGTTACCTCCATCCATTTATTTCTCAGCCTTAGAAATTACAGAGTGTTAACATAGTGGTGACCATACCGGGGAACTAAACATTTCATGTTCCTCAGAAACGTGTATCAAGTTACAGATTTGATTGTTGATGGTGGACAATAATCAGACACATCAAGGCTGAATCATTCACCTGGTGACTCCAAACAGTTTCAAGTTGATCCGAAGACTCCACAGGAGTATGAACCTGACCAATAGAAACATGAAAAAACACTATGGAGAGATCATGTATTCAAATTGGAATTTCATCCCAGACATAATATGTTGTATTGTTAGTTATTTCTTCAAGAAAATTTTCTAATGTGTACTATATTTAAAAAAGATCACAAACCTACATCCAATTCTTTTCCTTTGAAGATTGTAAATACATATTCTCTTTATGTTTTTGATCCCGGTCGAAACCCTTTTGCTGCAACTTATATTGGTCATATTCCATTTGATGAGCCTCAAGAAACCAAGGCTATTTTTACAACTATTGTACAAACTCCCATACCCTTTAAATTCCCAGACAAATACAAGCCTCTCATCTTACCTCTAATACTCTGTGGTTTCCTTGAAAATTATCACAAATACCTTCCCAGGTTTGATGGAGAATATGGTAACATCATTGTTGAAAAACACATTCGGGGTTTTGAACATTTTATTGACCCTTTTGATGTTGAAGAAGATGATGTCTGTATTAGGATTTTTGCTCTATCTTTGCAAGGTAAAGCTAAAGAGTGGTTCAAAAATTTTCCAGCTGCAAGCATTGGTGATTTCCATAATTTTGTGAAAGTCTTCCTTGATAAATGGGTGATCAAGAGGAATCCTTTTCTGATTTTAGAAAAATACAATCATTTGAAAATACATCTAGGAGAAACAATGCAACACTTTTAAGCCAGATTCAATCAAGTTTACTATTCAATGCCTACTAATATAAAACCTCCTCTTGGTTTAGCTCTCTTACACTACCCGGATGCCTTTGATCCGGAAATGGCATTTCATTTAAGAGAAAGCAATACTACAACACTTAAATAAATGCAGAACAACACAATAGGTGTAGAAGCTAATTTGTTGATCAAAAAGTCAAAGTTAAAGGCAAAAGATAAGGAAAACATAGAGAAGGAGCATTTGACATCTTCCAAAGTGAAACTAGAAATTCTAGCAAGCACAATGAAAGAAATGATGCACAAGATTATCATTAGAGATGA
>JASDQU010736491.1:102856-118261 GCA_032191745.1 Picea mariana
GGTTGGCATTCGAATGGTTATCCTTGTACTGGATTCCCTGATATTTTGGGATCATTCTTATCCAAGTAACTATCTCATTCTCTCCTATATATTGAGGGAATTCTCATGGAAAAGGTTAAGCAATATTCATTGGAGAATTGGTGAAAGAATTGTGTGAAGGACTTAGCTTGAACAATAGCTTGGAGACTCTAGCAAGTCTATCAAGAGGATTTGATATTCTTCATGCAAGGATTGAGCAAGTGTGTTTGTTGGAGCCAAGAGCCATCGAAAGGAAGCTTGCGACATCAAGGCGATCATGTTGTAATCTCCACTTTCAATCAATATGATACAGTGGCATGTCCCTTTCCCATAAAGCTATTCTCACTTTATTGTGTAATTCCTTGATCATACACATAAGTTGACTGTTGAATATATTTTGATATCTTCACTTTGGTTGGTTTGTGTTGTCTTGGTCTTGACTTCACGAGAGAACCGGAGCGAAGCGGGAGCAATAGAGACCCTAGGAAGCAATATAAAGGTATGTTACTTGTTCCTTCCTACTAGCTAATTCAATGGTCAAAAATTAGGGAAAGAGTCATGTCCTGTCCTGTTTTGTTCTAGATCCAGGTGGATTTAGGGAGATCTTTTAGTGTCCGCACCTACCGATTAGTCCGATAACAATAGGGCTGAAGATCAGGATTGGTTGGTGGCCAAAATAACAAAGAAGATAGACTTATGGTTTAACCGGTGGCTTACTTTGGGTGTTAGATACATCCTTGTAAAAAATGTGCTGGAAGGACAGTCGGTATACTGGATGTTGATGGAAACAATCCCTTGCTCAATTCTAAATAAGATCAGGAAATTGATGATGTTCTTATTATGACTAGAGCTACCTTGCAAGAATGGTGGGAAATTGACAAAATTATCTGTTTATTTTGTAAATCTTTTGGGCTAATGGTTAATCAATCCAAAACTACGGTACATTATGCAAGCCTTTCGGATATAGAACTTGCCCCTTTCAACAGCTTTCTTCCATATACCTTTAGTGATATATCATTGAGATTCAAATACTTGGGTTACTATCTAAAGACTGGCCCTCATAGGGCTGAAGATCAGGATTGGTTGGTGGCCAAAATAACAAATAAGATAGACTTATGGTTTAACCGGTGGCTTACTTTGGGTGGTAGATACATCCTTGTAAAAAATGTGCTGGAAGGACAGTCGGTATACTGGATGTCTGTTAGGAGAGGCCTGGTTTATATAATAAAATAGAATCAAGAATCGATGTTAGAAATACCTCAGGTAAGGTGTATCATGGGATCAATTTATCTAAGATTTTTATTATATAAACCTGGGGTATAAACAACAGTCCCAGGCATAAAAAGTAAAAAAACGATGGGCTGGAATCACTTTTAATGATTGCATTGCCTCTTGGGCGATAGATAAGACAGTTTGCAATAATCTAGCAGTTCTCACTTGTTGGTTTATTTGGCTTGAGATAAATCAAGTTATTTTTGAGGAGAAAGAGCCCTCGGATTGGGCAATGGCTTGTAAGACAATAGGAGCGCTCAACTTCTGCCCTCATTCTAAAAAAATGAACACTTTGAGATGGAGTCCGATTACCCAGTTTGAGGGTCACACTACTGCATTTTTTTACGGGGCATCTATTCGAGGTGGAATGATTTGTGGAGCTGGAGGTGTTATAAAAATCCCATATTTGCATGTTTACAGATGGCACATCAATTGTAGGGTCGGTACAAATACAAAATTTGAGTTGATGGGGGCTTGGATAACTCTAACTCTTGCAAAACTATGGAAAATCCAAGGTGATAGGAGTTATCCAAGGCTTGGATAACTCTAACAGTTTATAGGGGACTCCAAGGTGATTATAGATTGGCTGAATCAAAAAGGCAATTTACATGCTATTGATATAGAAGGATGGAAGCGCAGAACCAAGGAATTGACTACAAATTTCCAAGAAATTAGCTTTCACCTTGTTTTCAGGGATTTTAACAAGGAAGCAGATTGCCTTTCCAAACAAGCCCTGCTGGATCCGAAATTCAATTTAACATACTTCACTAAGGAAGATGGAACGACAAGTCCACTATACCATCTAAAGCTCTTCTGAAGACTGTGGGTGTTTATGAGTATAGAGCAGATTTTGGATCCTGGTATCATAGTCTATGTGTCTTTCGTGGAGATGATCTTTTTTGTAATAGACTTTCTTTGATTGACTGTGTTTTTATCCCTTGTGGATAATTCTTTTGGAGTCATTAGGGACTCGTGTTTTATTAACTATTTTGGATGGTAAAAATTTAGTACCAATAAATCAGTTGAGAATTATTTTTTAAATTGATCTTGCAAATGTAAGTGAGATTATAAAAATAAGTGATCTCCAGTAAAAGATAAGGCATCCTTTGACAATTGACTAGCGATATCGTTGTTCTCTCTAAAAATATGTGCATAAGTTACTGACCGAAAGGAAGTTGAAAGCGATCTCATACTTTGACCAAGAACATCTAGTGCCACATTGGAAAGATGAATTTAATTGTTCATCCAACCAACTGCTAGCTTGGAATCCTTGAACCCTTGTAAATATCGAATTTCCCTTCTCCCGACCCATTTGAGTAATGCAAGGAGGGTGTGAAGTTCACCCTGGTTATTGGTACTCGCTCCAATGTTTTCCACCCAACGAAGAAATGCCAATCAAAGGCACAGAGAATAAAACCTACGCCACACTTTCCTTCCTGGTATGGTTCATCAAAGAATCCCCATGCCTTTTTCTTAATGATCAATAGTTCCCCCAGCGTTGGACATTTTTTTTCTTTGGATAAGGCTTGTAGCTGGATAGCAAAGCCAAAGCTTGTTGTGAAATTTTAACAGTGGGTGAAACTTTTCCATAAAAAACACTAGCATTTTGTGCCATCCATATGCCCCACGCGACAATAATGGGTAATACTCACAGAACTTTAAGTGGGGGGGTCACGCAGTATTCCTTAAAACATAAAGTTTTGGAATCCTTGACCCATAGATGTAGCATTCCCAAGGCCTATTTCAATTCCTTCCATAACTAAATAGTATAAAGGCAATCTAGAAATAGGTGGGGATTTGTTTCTATGGAATGCAAGCATAAATAGAAATAACCAGACCCGTGCTTCCCTTTGGCTTGAAGATGGTCCCAAGTGAGAAATCGGCCGTAGAGAAATAACTGTAAAAACATAATTCTTTTCAGAGGGCCATTGATTTTATATAGCATAGAATACCATCACCTACCCTCACTCTTATCACTACATATCAAGGCCATGTATCCTAACTTTGTTGTGTATATTCCACTCGAGTTCCAATAAATACAAACTAATTCATCTTCACTATCTGAGATGTGGATATGATCCTTTTTCAATTCTTTGATGAACACCGACCAATGTCGTTTCCATCCATTCTCTAAACTCAGGTCATTCACCAAAATCCAAACCTGTCTCTAGATTAATAAACAACCAGGATCTCCAATGGAGTTAAGAGTACAATGACCCTCTTCTTGTAGTTGTCTAATAATATCTTTAGGAAGAAGAACACTGTTATAGCAATCTGCAATAGAATTGAGATCCACACGAACTTTGGTGCCCATTACCAACCTCCATGCAAGGTGTTTGTTGATAATGGGGAAGGCTAGAGTTAAGGCTCACCACTGGTTCGAGACATTGTCTATAGGTTTTTTTCTCAGTCAAATCCAATCCAGGATTGATCCTGGTGAGATATACTTATCCACTAAGATACGTCTCCATAGGCTATTGCAAGAAATGAATACCCATAATGACTTAGTAACAAGGGCACACATGAATTGGACTAAGTCCTTTAAGCCCTAACCTCCTTGGAATTTAGGAAGAGATAACTTTTTCCAAGCCACCAAATGTGATTCCAAGTAATCTTTACTGCTCTTCCAAAGGTAGTTAAAACACATCTTGCAAATGTTATTGAGAATTCCCTTCAGAATGTTTGAAAGAAGATGCCAATTTACTGGTATTTCTTCTAGCATTGATTTGATGAGTGTTAATCAAACTCCTCAGGAGATCCACCGATTAAAATGGAAATTGATCCTTTTTACAGTACGAGAGAGTAGCCACTTCCAATCTGAAATACAATAGTCGTTTGGTTTAAGATGAAAGCCTAGAGATTTTACACCTTCCTCTAGATCATGCCCACCAAATTGAAATAGTTATTGAAGTAGAATCCTCTTTCCACCACTGTCTCCAGAAAATATATGGTGGAATTATGGATGTTTATATCCATTCTTGTGGCATCACACAAAATTTCCAAAATCAATTTTTCAGTCCTTCCTTCTGACTCATCGCTCATATAGAAAATAATCATGTCATCGATGAAAAATAGATGGGTTACATATTCATGTCTACCAATTCACAACCACTGCATCCAATTTCATCTTCTTTCATTTGTTAATGCACGAATGAGACCATCTACAATAATAAGGAAAAGATATGGTGACAACAGGAATCCCTGTTGAAACCCCTGACCTGCTCGAAAAAAATGAATAATTTGAACCATTAATAAGAACGACGAAGGACACCATTGTTACACATGCCATGATCCATCTTAACATAGGGATCCCAAAACCAATTTGTAAGAGAAACAACCATGGGTAGAGCTAGCTAGAAACTATGTCATAAGCTTTCAACAGATCAATCTAAGGAATTGAGATTGCTCACATTTGCAATTTAATAGTATGTAGTCCTTCTTGGGCCAAGAAAATGTCTTCATGAATTAACCGACCATTGAGAAAACCAAATTGCTCACGAGTGATAACCTTCAAGAGCAAAGGTTTGATCTGAACTGCTATAATTTCAACAATTATTTTTTAAAGAATATTACAAAGTGCAATGGGTCAAAATTCTTCGAAAGAGGATGAATGATATTTTTTTGGAATAGTTGCAATGAAAGTATAATTAATGCTAGAAAGAAGCTTACCAGAGATACATACTTATTCCACTACTCAAAGAAAGTCTTCCCCGATAATGTAAAATAACTCCTCATAGAACTCCACCATCCAACCATCTAGTCTAAGACTTTTGTCCTTTTTGAATGACATAATTATTGCATGGAGTTCCTCCTTTGTTACCTCACGAAAGAGTTCCTATGCATCCTCCTAAGGAATTAGCCATGTAAATTTGGAAATCAACTTGAGCACTTCACCCATATTGACATGCATAGAATCCTTAAAAATATGTTGAAAATGATCGACCCTAAGGCTACTAGATCTTCGAAACCTTGCACCATCCCCCCATTTGAGTTCTACAACTCCCATATTGTGTTGTAACTACACTGATAATTTGCATACTTTTGAAAATATTTGGTGTTATGGTCCTGTACCATTAACCAAAATGATCGACTTTTTAGGCGCCATGTTTTCTCTCTTTTAAGGAAAATATTGCTCTTTCAAGCTTCAAAATTCTGAAATTTCTCTTGATCCTCTAGAGTCCAAAGGCCTGCCTATTGCTTCTAGTATAAAAGAACAAGTGAATCTTCAATATTTTGTAGTTCCTTTTCCATTTCCTCATGCTGGTTTCTAGCCCAATAATTACCATATCTTTTAGTTGATGAAGAGATGTGAGAAACTAATAACTAGCAATAGTGGAGCTATTGGCCTGGTAAGGAATCCAATGTTCTCGGACTAGAATCTTGAAATCCTCATCTTCATCCCATGAGGATTTGTATTTAAATGGAGAACTTGGCTTCCTCGGAGCCACGACCATTTCAATTAGTATAGGAAAATGATATGAGCATTTTACTCTACCAACCCATGACTGGTAGTTCCCAATCTCTTGTAATAACGAATGGCGAACTAAGAATTGGTCTAGCCTCTTACAAACTCCTTATCCTCTAGAGCAATTGTTGCTCCATGCCAGACTAAGAATGTGTGGCTCAGTGTTGACCAGTCCCAACACTTCCGACTTATTTTGAAAGAAAGGGGCCAACTTGTCATCACTAGCATTCATGCCCCATATTTCGTCCCTATTCAAAGTGAAATTTAAGTCACCACCTGTTGGCCCTTGACCAAGTTTTGAGGAACACTTGGTCATATTTGACCGTTTTTGGACTTCAATAGCCTGTCAAATATGGAGCACCAGGCGAAGCAAAGATCACAGGATCTCGGTCCCCTTTTGGGTCCTTTTAGGGTTTTGGGTTAATGTAATGGGAAAGGGATGTCAGCTCGTGGGTTTACCCACATTTAGGCCCACTTTTGTAATGTATAAATAGAAGGATAGGCAATGTAAGAAGTAGTAGATGTGATTGCTTAGTGCAATTGGTAGTGCATCTATGTGATGTTGAATAAGTGCTCTGTGCGAACTGTGTAAGGCTTGCAAGGCTAAGTGCAAGTTACGGTGAGGTTGCTATAGAAAGCTAAGTGTTGTAACGCAAGGAAGAAGGATCTAGTGAGCTGCACAGATATTTTGTCCTATGCGAAGAAGGGTTGTTGAGGATTTGTGCTTGTAATAGATTGAAGATGATAACAAAGAAGAAGATCTTGTGGACGTAGCCCCAGGGTGGGGGTGAACCACGTAAATCTATGTGTTATGCTCTATGCTTTGATTTAATGTGTTTATCTTTGCTTATGCTATGTGCTTTGATATATCCACTTATGCTATGTGCTTCTTAGATATATATGATTGTTAGATCTGATGTGTATGAGAATGCTTAGTGTTGATCTACTGGATTTGATATGGGTTACTATGGTTAAGTGCTGAAATACTATAGATCTGAGTGTACACCGCGATGCTCTGTGCTATCTGCTAAGTATAATAAAGGTTGAATATTGATGAATGATCGATGCTAAGTGATCTGTAAATGATATAATCACAGATCTGTGTCCCAGCTAAGGTTGCAGACACCTGAGTCTTGCAACCACCCCTGCCTCTACCTCAGGTGAGGCTTCATCTGCTTCGCAGGTGTTGCCGAAAGGGCCAGTAGTTAGGGCTTTGTTGGTGCGCTCTTGAGTGTTGAGCCCTGGGTCTGCCCCTGTTTCAACAAATGGCTCCGTTGTTGGGACTTGAAACTATGATTGTTGGGAACTGAGGAAGAAGAAACTTTGTGCAAAAGAAAGTTCTGTGCATAGATCTGTTGCCCTAGTGCACAACTTTTTACTCGACCTGCGAAACTTTGTGCCAGGAATAAGGTCAGATATGAAGAAAGGAAGATCATATCTGAAGAAAAGAAGCGAGATCTGAACGCTCTGTGCTCTAAGAAAAGTAAAAGTGGAAATTTCTGAAAGAAAGAGGTCAGATTTGCAAAAAAGAGGTAAGATATGTAAGCTCTGTGCTCTAATAAAGGTAAGAATAGTTAAAAGTTCTTTGATCTGGAAGCTTTGTACTCTATAGAAGTAAGATAAGTGAAATTTTTGTTTCTAGAGCATGGATCTAGGTATGTTTGATAGATTTTGTCCTAGCTTAAAAACTAGGGAATTAATAGATGAAAGAAAGTTTGTTATGAATAGACCTGATAAGTATAATGATAGATATGTTATACCTATGCATAGAAAGAATGTATGGACTAACAAATGGATGCAGGATCCTAGAAATATTTTTTTGCAGGTTAGCTATCACGATTCTAGTGTGCAGTACATAAGAGGTTGGGGATCATTTAAAAGAAAATGAGGACTAATCCTATGTTACAGTTGTAGAAAACCTTGCCATCTAGCTAAGGAGTGCCCTGGTAGAAGACTTAGTTGTCTTTGTTGCAAAGCTAGGGACCATGAGGTATTGGATTGCCCTAGAATGATCGCTAAGCTTGAAAGGATAAATCTGAATCAAGAAGACCATAAGGTAGATCCAGAAAAGGCAGAAACCCAACAAGAATCAGAGAAAGTATTAATATAGATGAAATAAACCCTGAAGGAACATAAAGATGTCTGATTACCAAAGATATTCAATGAAAAGGAGAAAGTCGAAGCAAGAATAGGGGATTTCAACATTGACTGTATTCTTGATGAAGAAACACAAGTGAACATTATGCCAGAAAAAACTTGGTAAGCTATAGGGAAGCCTGCCATGATTCCTTCATTGCGAGGAATATGAATATTCAGAGGAAAACTGATGATGTTATGTGGAAAACTCGCTCAGATACCTATGACAGTTAAAGGAACTTCGATAGAAGAAGATTTTGAGATTATCAAATTTATTGAGGACAATGCCCCGTTTATTATGCTACTCGGAAAACCTTGGATTGAAAGAGATCAAGCCAGAAAGAAGGAAGAAGAAGAGGTCTTAGAACAACAAAGACAAGAGTTAAAAGATTTCATGACTAAAAGGATCGCACAGTTGATAGAAGAACAGGAGAACCACTCGAAGCCATCTGACACTAGAAGCCCAGATGTTGAGGCCAAAGCTACACAAAAGGCTGAAATTTCTACCCCAGACAAAGAAGAAGTGATATACCTAAACCCTAGGAGAGAATCTCACCAGCACAAAGTGACTATGTTCAAGGAAAACAATAATCAAAATGGGAAGAGAACCACCAAGACAAAGCTCACTAGAAAGAAGGCTAGAAAGCTAAGTAAGAAGAAGGCTAAGAATGAAAAATTATAGAAGATCCCAGAGGGTACCTCGCAACAAGATACTTTGCAGAATTGGAGCTTTGCCGGGATATCAGAACAACGACATATGCCACTTCGTCGAGGTGAAGTAATATATCCGTTGGAAGCCAATATAACCGTTTGACTGCCACTCCGAACGGGTTGGAAAGCATTTATGGCTCGCCACTAGACCGTTAGACCGTGCCATAATGGACATAACATAAGTTAATGCAACCTCATACCCGTTGCAAGCAGATTGTTGCTAAGTTTCCCTACTTAGTCCATTGCGCCACGCATCTAGAATACTTTTTGCTAAGTGAGAATCTGAGCCCGAAACTTGAGATTACTTTACCCTATGATCATTGCCTTGTTCCCATACTATTCACTGTAGCTCTGAATTCATTTCACACCCGAGCTAGTTGACCCAAGCTTGTATGTCGGACGAACTCAGCACTGCTGAGAAAGTAGTTGAAGAAGTTTTGATTGACTTAATGACTGAGAGAGTCATGTCAGAGCGAGGATTATCTATAGGAGTCCAAGCATCGTCAACGAGAGGACTCCAAGCCTCCCCTTCCACTGCTCGTGCCGGTCCATCCCGACCGACCGATGAGAAACAGACCAAGCATAGGGATGACATCGCATATGCCAAGCTTATCCCACGCATTCTACCTACTTACTTACCACCTCTAAGCGGTGCCATCAACTGTGACAGTGTACCTCAAGACTTCAAGTACACTTTGAACACCGCATACCTTTCGAAAAGGGGTGTGCGCAGTTCGTGCTGACCAGGATAAGCTCGCAACACTGAAAATTAGTGATTTTAACCTTGGAGATCGTAAAGTTTATAGCATGTTAGCCCCGCATAAGTACTTAACCAGGACCAAAGGCAAGAATTCTAAGATTGTCCCGCAATCATGGACCCAGAACCTCGCGCAGTCCACACTGCTTAATGTAATGAAGATCCCACACTTTGGCAGACACCAGGAAGTCAACGCATGCGTCAAGTTGCTACTGTCCTTCTACCACGGAGGCTACTTATGGTTGGACTACCGCATCACTGTGGATCCGACCTTGATCAATCAGATCACAGAACTTAGTATGCAAGGCCCTGACCCACATGAGTTTTACCCTAGAAAGACCTCAGACCGAGCACTAGCGCAGAGGATAAAAGAAACTTATGGCGATTTTGAGAAAGGCACGCGAGGCTACAAGGTAGCCTCTATCCAGATTGGCGCAGTGCGCCTTGCCTGTCAGCTGATCGCGGGCAAGCTAGTTTGCAAGAACAGACCAACACAAGTGACTGGATTCATAGTTGACCTCACAGGGAAGTGCGTCGAGGGACTACAGATGAAATGGGTGCAGTACCTTGTAAACCAGCTAGATCTTGATTGCAGAGAAGCACAATACCAAGGGTATGAGTTCCACTTTAGTTGGTTGCTCATACTAATCGCTTTCATCGCCTGGGAGCTACCAGAAGGGGCCACTTTTCCTAAGATTGAACCCTTCGAACCACTGGCCACGAAGTGTTGTACACTGTGGTACTCCAGCGACATGAACATGCAGTGGTAGTCTAACGTTGTCTTCCATGCCTATTACAACCAATTGAAGAATGCAATCCAGTCTACACCGCACCTCACCCCAAACACACTTCACAAGTTTAGACCTTTGATAAAATTCAACGCAGACCGCCACTTCACCTATATCACAGTGCGCACTGATGAGCACAAACATCAGCTCCAGTCATACTACAAGTTGACAGAAGAAGACTTGGAGCAGATTACCAAGGAATGGTTGGCAGACCTCCTTGTTGCAGCAGACCCCGCATAAATGTCTGATGTGGATAGCCCTGAAGCTATGCTGGATACACCTGGACCAAGCAAGACTAAGAAGGATGATAAAGTTCAAGATGTCCATAGCACATCCACGAAGACTACTTCGATCTCACCTGTGCAGGGAGGTGATGGTGAAGAACTAGGTGGCACAGAAGTTGAGCAAAACAAAGGTGAGGTTACTCCGCCTAGAGAGTAGGAGGATCCCTCTAAGAAAAGGAATATTACCCCACCAAAGCCCTCATCCCAAAAGAAAACTAAGGCCACCCAGACTACGTTAAAGACTACCCTCACACCGCATGACTTCGACTTCTTAATCGTTGCGCTGAATGATGCTTCACTAGAGATCGCAGAAAAGAAAGAAGCGAAGCAGGAAGAGGTATTCAGCCGAATCAAGGATGAACTTCAAGAAGTGCAGCAGACACTCCAGTCTAGCTGAGAAGTTTCTACTGCACCCTTGACAGTTGGAACAACAGGAATAGATGATGAGCCCATCCAATTACACCAGATCGCCGATAAAGTTGAAGCTCACCTTCGACGAGCTCAAGAAGACACAGTGCAAGCCACCCAAGCTTTGACACAAGTACATAGTGCACTTGTAGAACAAGAGAGTAAGGCTGAACGGGAAAATATTTCCTTACAAGCAAAGTGGGATGAGGAAAAAGCATAGTTACAGCAGAGAAAGGACCAGTTGCTAGCAAAGCAACTTGAAGTACAAGAAAGGGTTCACAAAGCACTTCGCTCTATGACGATCATAGAAGTGAAGATTGAAGAACGTGTCCCACAACAGGTGGCACAACTTGAAGAAGTAATCCAGCAACTTCAGCAACGCATCGCAGATCTAGAACTTCGTACCGTGCCCGAGACTCCTCAAGAAATAAGAGATCTAAGGGAGGCAACTACCCGCAGTGCAGTTGGTCAATTAAAAACCTTTTCCTTGGAATGCAAGCAGCTGAGCACTAGAAGCGCCCAGACTTATGAGAACCTCCCAAATAATCCAGAGTTGCAGGCATTGGAGGCACAACTCCAAGAAGCAAAGCAACACGCAGATACGCTACAGGCATAGCTGAAGGCCTTAACCCCAGTCGAAAGAATGAAGATATTTCCAGAACAACGCACCACCCAACAACATGTACACACGCTGGAAAGTAAATTGATGAAAGTCTCCCAATGACTTCAACCAATCCAAGAAAAGGCATGCCAACTGTTCACTGAAGTTGAAAGCCATGGAGTCAAGCTTGAACAGGTTGTCATCACCGCAGAACAACGCTTGGAAGGGCCAGTAAATGACGCAGTGATCCAGGAGTTCACTGAGCAAGAGGTTGTCACACTGCAGCATGTCGAAGCAGCTCAAGCCAAGCTCGAGGCATTCGAGGCGGAATTGATCAGACCAGAGTGACTCGGGACGAGTCACAGGTGAGTGTTGGGGGCCTGTTGGCCCTTGACCAAGTTTTGAGGAACACTTGGTCATATTTGACCATTTTTGGACTTCGAAAACCTGTCAAAGATGGATTGCCAGGCGAAGCAAAGATCACGGTATCTCGGTCCCCTTTTGGGTCCTTTTAGGGTTTTGGGTTAATGTAATGGGAAAGGGATGTCGGCCCGTGGGTTTACCCACGTTTAGACCCACTTTTGTAATGTATAAATAGAAGGATAGGCAATGTAAGAAGTAGTAGATGTGATTTCTTAGTGCAATTGGTAGTGCGTCTATGTGATGTTGAATAAGTGCTCTGTGCGAACTGTGTAAGGCTTGCAAGGCTAAGTGCAAGTTACGGTGAGGTTGCTATAGAAAGCTAAGGGTTGTAATGCAAGGAAGAAGGATCTAGCGAGTTGTGCAGATCTTCTGTCCTATCCGAAGAAGGGTTGTGGAGGCTTTGTGCTTGTAACAGATCAAAGACGATAATAAAGAAGAAGATCTTGTGGACGTAGCCCCAGGGTGGGGGTGAACCACGTAAATCTACGTGTTATTCTCTGTGCTTTGATTCAATGTGTTTATCTTTGCTTATGCTATGTGCTTTGATATATCCACTTATGCTATGTGCTTCTTAGATATATATGATTGTTAGATCTGATGTGTATGAGGATGCTTAGTGTTGATCTACTGGATCTGATTTGGGTTACTATGGTTAAGTGTTGAAATACTGTATATCTGAGTGTACACCGCGATGCTTTGTGCTATCTGCGAAGTATAATAAGGGTTGAATATTGATGAATGATCGATGCTAAGTGCTCTGTAAATGATATAATCACAGATCTGTGTCCCAGCTAAGGTTGCAGACACCTAAGTCTTGCAATCACCCCTACCTCTACCTTGGGTGAGACTTCATGTGCTTCGCAGGTGTTGCCGAAAGGGCCGGTAGTTAGGGCTTTGTTGGTGCGCTCTTGAGCATTAAACCCTAGGTCTGCCCTTGTGCCAACACCACCACAAACAAAATTGTCCTTATGAATGATGTTGAGAGAAAAAATTTAATTCCAAAAAGACTCCCTTTCCTCATAGAGCCCATATATGTTGATGAAAAGGATCACTCAGTCTAATTCCTTGTAATATAGCTCAAAAATTAAACCTGAAAAGAAATCATAGCAATTTCTTAGAGATCAATAGGAAGAGTACCCCATAATAATACCCCCCGAAGAACTAGTTGAATCCAATCCCAAGAACTCCCAACCTAGAAGTAATTATCAAATCTCAGGAATTATAATATCTCATCTACCCATCGTTTCTTGAATAAAGACTATGCCAGGCCTTTCGACCTCCATAAGCCTCATAAGAGAAATATTTGTATCCCTCCCTACGAGGCCTTACATGTTGGATGAAAGGATTTTCATGGGACACCAACCTTCGAGGCTTGTCCTTCTGTAAGGACCTCGAATATCAAACATTGTCTACCCTCTGAATCCTCTCTAAAATATTTTCTCTTAACTTGTTTTAGATCATATTTACGTCCCACCTTGGATTTGCAAGGCTCTTTGGGAAAATCAAACCCCAAACCTATTGAGGGGGGCCAATCTAGGTGGGAATACCTAGGCCGAAGAAGGTAAGGTTCACAACTTGAGGAAGATGAGAGAGAGAGATCAAGGAGGAATTTGTAGTTTTATCCACAACCTTTGTTAGTGGAACATCATCATTTTTTCCCAGGTCGATTGCAGAAGTAGCAGGCCATCTCTGCTTAGAAGGACAAGTGGCTGACATGAGCCCCGCGGGCCCCCCCAGATTCTATCCTTTCCCTAGAATAAACCTATCATTGATCATCGAAACAAAAACATGAGAAATAGGAGGAAGTGAAATGGAATGTAACTTACCCAAGTCTAAAAGTGTCTCCACGCTCTTATTCCAAATAGCCTCGAGCTGGTTCCATTGTGAGGTAGATATTTACAAGTCATCCCCCGAAAATTCCATAGACATGTGTTTTTTTGCAACAATAGGCCCATCCTTCACCACCTCGATTGTTGTCTCTCCAACTAGTATATCTCACTATCGAGCCTTGTGTACGAGATCCCCTCCACCACTTACTGAATTTTCAATGATCAAAATCTGGACCAGGGGGCAAAATTTTGCTCAATTTTCAAAGTGTTCGGAATGCGATGAAAACGGTGCCATTGCGTCCGTCTCGTCTTCTTGATTCCGACGGTATATTTACTTTCTCAAACGGAGTCCGTATGGAGAAGATATCGCGATTTGTTCGCCGAGACAAACAGGCACAAATTTTGATGCTGACTGTACCTGTCTGTACAGTCCGTACAGGACACATGGCAGGTCCGTATAGGACACATGGCAGGACCGTACAACATACGTGGCCGGTCCGTACAGGACACGTGGCAGCTCCAGGGAGTGACACGTGTCAGGCATTTTTGGACTTTTGGGCGTACGGTTGACCAATTCGGAGGTGACACGTGTCACCATTGGAAGGGTGACATGTGGCACAGGATGACATCAGCATCCTACTTGTCGGCTGATGTGGCAGGCTGACGCAGCAGGTGACTGGATCGTACGGTGATGACGTGGCAGCTGCTGGTTGGTTGATGGTGACGAATCAGGTGTTGACACGTGTCTTGTTGACGGCGAATGGTATGAGGGCACATGGCCCAATGAATGGGTGCCACGTGTCCCTCGTCGGTTGGTTTATATTCATTATGTAAAATTATATGTGGGAGTCCGTGGGGTTCGACCCCCGGACCTCCCCCTCTTTGTAAGCCTTAACAAACATCCGCCTACCATTACACCACCGCATGTTTCTTAACATGTATGCGGGGTTTTATTTATTTAAATTTGATATATGTTGATGCAAAAGGGGGGTCGGGCCAGGGCTTAGCCCCGACCTATGGACATGTTGTTTAACATATGACCCACATATAATGTGGCCCGATCGTTTGGTGCGCAGACATTTTTTACCATATAACATTGCATTATATATGTATTGTGCGTGGGTATTAATCCGACGAGGTTTGGTTTTATGCCATGGTTATGTTATATATAACCCATTATATATATATGCGCGGGGTTTATAACCCATAGTCCATGGTTTATATGGTTGCGCCATGTGCCCGAGACCTGGAGCGGGAGTTACACAGTTTTAAAACCGTTAACCACTTTTCACTATAGCGCATGGTTTCATGAGCCATATGCCCGAGAGCTAGGCGGTTGGGGGCTGGAGGCGCCCTAACCGTCCTACAGTTTGCATGGTTATTCGAAACCGCTCGGTGCCAGGTTTTAATGCGCATTTTGGAGCGTGTTCTTGGTTCATGCACACAGAGGTGCGTTCTGTAGAACCAGTTCCAGCAAAGTAGAAGGAGGAAAATGAAGGAGGTCTAACTTTCTCAGTTTTTGGCCGATTGAGGTGCTGTAAAAGCCCAGCCAGGGGTTTTTGGACGTGCTGGATCTATTGGTGCTGTTTTCAAGGCCATTTGAAGACTTCTTCTGCAATTTTTTTCACCATTGAAGTTTCAGGAAGCTCTAGGGAGCTTGAAGCCCTCATTACTTGAGGACATGGTTTGGTGAGCCTATGTTTGTTTTCTGTG